>CAUYLG010002936.1:0-31658 GCA_963573385.1 Cacajao melanocephalus
GTACTGTTCAAAAAGGAATGCCCCACAAATGTTATCATGGCAAAACTGGAAGAGTCTACAATGTTACCCAGCATGCTGTTGGCATTGTTGTAAACAAACAAGTTAAGGGCAAGATTCTTGCCAAGAGAATTAATGTGCGTATTAAGCACATCAAACACTCTAAGAGCCGAGATAGCTTCCTAAAACGTGTGAAGGAAAATGATCAGAAAAAGAAAGAAGCCAAAGAGAAAGGTACCTGGGTTCAACTGAAGCACCAGCCTGCTCCACCCAGAGAAGCACACTTTGTGAGAACCAATGGGAAGGAGCCTGAGCTGCTGGAACCTATTCCCTATGAATTCATGGCATAACAGGTGTTAAAAAAATAAAAGGCCTCTGGACTGTAAAAAAAAAAAAATATTAGAACTTTTATCTTTATATTCTATTTCATTACATATATATCTTTGTATATATTTTAAAAGTTATACAATATGTTGATAAGGAATGCATGTCTATAATTTATAAATAAGTGAGTACACTTATATTGCAGGTGTGTGCTCAAAATTCATTAATTGAGTATTTAAAAATGTTGGAGACCACAGTTCTAGGCAAAATAACAAAACAAAGAATATTGGGTCAGGGGTTATTCAATGAGTAATGAAAGTATGCTAACATTTTTGTGTTTTTAAATGAAAGAATAGAAATATAGAAAAATAGGATTTCATTAGAAAATTTTGAGTATAGATGGTATAAGTCAGAGTACTTACTAAATTAGTGTAAACATCCATAGCTTCTGAACAAGCAGAAATAAAAAATGATATACCATAGAAAACTTTAGCAGTCTGACATAAGTCAAAAAAGGAGTAAAAAAAGGAAGCAAAGATATAGAATAAAAATAATATGTAGTAGGTTGAATGATGGGCCCCAAAATATATGTCGACACTCTAATCTCTGAAACTCGTAAATGAGACTTTATTTGGAAAAAAGGTCTTTATACATGGAATTAAGAATTCCAAGATGAGAACATTTTTGGTTATCTAGGTGGGCCTTAAATCCAATGACAGATGTTCTTATAAAAGACACACAGAGGAGTGACACACAGGGAGAGGCGCTGGCCAGGTAAAGACAGAGGCAGAGCCTGCAGAGATGCAGCCACGAACCCAGGAATGCCGACAGCCACCAGAAACTGTGTGAGGCAAGGAACGGCATCTCCCCCAGAGCCTCTGGAGAGAGCACAGACCTGCCAACAGCTTAATTTCAGACTTTCACCTTCCAAAACTTCAAAAGAATAAATTTATGTTGTTTGAAGCCACCCAGTTTGTGGTAATTTGTTATAGCAGCCCTAATGAGCTAATATAGATGGTAACAGAAAACAATAAAAATGTGGTAGAAATAAATGCAAATTTATCAGTAACCATTCTAAATGAGTAGATGAATTCATCTCTTAAAAAACTATCAGATTGGATTAAATAAAGGAATACAAAACTCAATTATAAGACAGGGAGTAAAAAAAGTGATTGCAAAGATTGTAAATAAAAGAATGAAAAAAGACACACAGGGAAATTGTGACCCAAAAGTAAACTGTGGTAACTATTAATATCAGATTACACAAACTTGAAGATGAAAAAGAATTAATGGGAACAAAAGGGGACAGTACGTAATTATATAGGGAAGGATCCACCAAGAGGACTTTATTTGTAAGTAAAGTTAAAATACAAATAACAAACTAGAGGAAAGCATTTGCAACTTATAGGCTAAGGGCTAATTTTCTTAATGCATAAGGAACTTCTACACATCAATAAGAAAAAGATAACAATCCTTGGAAAAATGGGCAAGAGATATTAATAAGTGTTCACAGAAAAGAAAAAAACAAATGGTTCATAAATGTATGAAAAAAAGCTCAATCTCACTAGAAATGAAAGAAAAACAGTTATAAGCTATGCTGAGATGTCATTTAAAAATTATCAGATGGATAAAGATCTAATAAGTTGATTAAACGCTGGGTGAGCCAGTGTTGAGGATGTGATGGAATAGGCCCTCTCACACATTGCTAGTGGCAGGGCAAACCGGGACGATCATCTGTGGAGGACAATTTGGCAATGGTTAATAAAACAACAAAAGCCTTTTGATTTACCAATTTCATTTCTCCCTATTTGCTACAGTCTGAGTGTTTGCCTCCTCCCCAAATTCAATGTTAAAATCCTAATTGGGGAGGTGATTAGGCCAGGAGGGGCCATGAGGGGCCATGAGGGCAGAGCCTTCAGGCATGAGATTAGGGCCCTCATAAAATGGCCCAAGGGAGCTTGTTTGTTCCTTCCACCAATGGAGGACACAGCAAAAAGGCACCATCTATGAATCAGAAGGTGGATCTCATCAGACACCAAATCTACTGGATCTTGGACTTCCCAGCTTCCAGAATCATGAGCGAATACATTTCTGTTGTGTATAAGCCACCCAGTTTATGATATTTTGTTATAGTAGCCCAAATGGATGAAGACAATTTGTCTGGCAGATACTCATGAGCAAAATGATGAATGACAAATTTTATTAACCGCACTACTATTTATAACAGAAAGAGTTTGATCACAGTATAGTAAACATCCATAAAATATAAATGCTACTAGTAATTATTAAAAAGAATGAGGGATATCAGCATGCACGGACTCATAATGATCCCCCAAGTGAAGAAAAGAATGAGCACAACAGTGTGCCCAATATACTGTTCTTTTATAAAAGGAGTTAAAATTAGTTAAGTACCATTTATGAATGTCTGTATATAAATATGCATTTGCTAACACCTGCACAAAATCTTTCTAGAAGGATACATAAAAAACTGGGAACATTGGTTGCCACCGGTGAGGAGGCCTAATAGGCTTCCAGAGAGGAGTGGGAAGGTGACTGAAAAACAACTACCCAACCAGACCAACCACCACCAACACCACCCAATCAACCCACCTCTACCATCCTCTTATCTCCACAGGAAGAAGAACCAATAGAGATGATTAGTAAAACTAAAAGCTGGTTCTTTAAAAATGACTAGTGAAATAGACAAACCTCTGTGAAAACCTGAAAAGGGAAACGAGAAAATACACAAATAATGTCTGGTGAGGTGTGTTAATTTTCTGTCCCCCCCTATCGTGTGTCAGGGTTGTGAATGAATGCCATGTCGTACAGAACAGGCAAAGGAATAGGTCTGATTGGGAAATGGGACACTTACATGGCTGAGTCATCAAGAGAAGCTGAGTCTCCCTTCTTCCCATGGACAGCAGGCCAGGCCTTGCTGTGCTCGCAGTGGGGGTCTGCATGGCACCACAGGGTCCTCTTCTCCTTGTCACCCTCCCTTCCTAAAAGAGCAAACTTGAGAGCAGCCTTATCAGTTGGAGAATAAACAGACTGGCATCAAGAAAAGTGGAGAAAATTTAAAAATCATTAAAAAAATTAAATCAATAGTTAAACTCTGTGTCTCTCTCTCCTCTCAATAAAAAACAACTAGGATGAGATGGTTTTATAGATGTCTTTTACAAGCCAGAAATTGATTTTTTTTTAAGAAACAAGGTCTCTCTCTGTCACCCAGGCTGGAGCACAGTGGCGTGATCACAGCTCATTGTAGTCTCAACTTCCCAAGCTCAGGCAATCCTCCGGTCTCAACCTCCCAAGTAGCTGGGACCACAGGTGCATTCCACCATGCCTAGACAATTTAAAAGAATTTTTTTTTTTTAGAGATGGGGTCTTGCTGTGTGTCCAGACTGGTCTCAAACTTCTGGGCTCAAGCAATCCTCCTACCTTGGCCTCCCAAAGTGCTGGGACTACAGGCATGAGCCACTGTGCCTAAAAGAGAGAGAGAGAAAGAACTGCTCAACTTATTTGCATCCTACAAATTTTGATACATTGTGTTTTCATTTTCATTTAATTAGAATATTTTCTAATTTCTTTTGTGACGTCTTTTTTATGCATGAGTACTTAGCAGTGTGTTGTTTAATTTCCAGATATTTAGGGATTTTCCAAATATCTTTGTTGTTTACTTATAGTTTAATCCTGCTGAGGCCAGAGAATATATTTGTAAAATTTTAAATTTGTTGGGATTTGTTTTGTGGCCTTAGATGTGATCTACCATGATGAATGTCCCATGTGTACTTGGGAAAAACATGAGAAGTGCATTCTATAAATGCCGGTTTGGTCAAGTTGGTTGATAGTGTTGTTTGGGTCTTCCGTATACTCAGTGATTTTTCTGCTTACGTATTCTATTAACTACTGACAGAGGAGTGTGTTGAAATCTTCAACTGTAAATATACAGATTTTCCTATTTCTCCTTCTAGTCTTGTTTTTACTTTATCTGTTTTGAAGCTCTGTTTTTAGATGCTTACACATTTAGGATAGTTACATCTTTTTGATAATTTGATCCTTTTTTCATTATGTAGTATTCCTCTTTATCCCTGGTAAAATTCTTTGTTCTAAAGTCTGTTTTGTTTGATGGTAATATAGCTCCTCCAGCTTTCTTTTGCTAAGTGGAGAGGGTGCACACGGGGGACTTTGTGAGAAGTTTTTCTGTAAAAGGAGGGAGAAAAATGGGATGGTAGTTGAAGGCAGCATATATTAAGGGATTATGTTTTTTAAATATAGGAAATATACGGAGTGTTTGCATGCTGATGAGAATGATCCAGTAAAGAATAGTATCCTTGAGGAGGTGTGAGAAAGGATGGGACCCAGGGAAAAAGTGGAGTGTTGGTTTTATACAGGAACACTGACAGACAGTTTATTCACTGTACTAGAAGGAAAAGCAGAGAATTTGGAATATATGAAGGGGATTGGTAATACTTTTTAGATTGCTTCTACAATCTCATTGCAATAAGAAACAAGGTCATCAGCTAAGTGAGGAAGTAGAAGGTGTTGGAAGTTTGAGAAAACAGGAGACGTTATAAGATAATTGTCTTTGAGAGTATGAGAGCGTGAATTGACCCAGGAAATGAAGCAGGATTGAAGGGTAGCACTAAAGACCCTCCTAAGGTCAGTGGTCATGAATTTAAAGAAAGACTCTTACCATGCTTGCGTGTTTTTCCCTAGTGAATATCCTTTGCTTGTGTGCTATTAGAGAGTAAATAGAGAGCTATGTTTATCTAGTTGGTTTTTTTTTCTAGAAAAGTCCAAGAGAGGAAGAGAAGATCAAGGGAACAGCTACAAATACAGAGAAGGGACTCTCACGATGGAAGGTGGAACTAAGCTCAGTCATATAGGAGGCAAGGATATGAATGGGGTGAGGGATGTACAGATTGACAGGTCAGTGGAGAGCAGGTTCTGTTAGGTTTGAAGAATTTACAAATTGGGCTATTGGAGGGAGGATGCTGAAAGATAAGCAATAGTGAAAGAGTGAGATGCTTCTTATCAAGGTATTGGGGAGAATACTGTTGTTGGTAATGGTAGGTGTCAGGCATGACTGTGGAAGCTGGTGGTTTAGGGGAGGGTAAGGATAGGATCACTGGGAATGAAGGAGTCAAAGAACTAAGAAGATCATGTTTATGAATATTGAAGTCACTAATAATTAAGATAGAGTTTGTCCTAGAAAGAGACAATGATCCAGGTGCTAAAATCTTCAAGGAATGAGGAACGGTAACCTGGAGGTTAAAATGACCGCAAAAAGTAGAAGTAAGATGAACAAAGTCTACCAAAAAAGAGTAGGTTCAGAATATGTAAATACCCTTAAAAACAAATAAGAAACAAATAAGCAGCCCGATATAAAATGGACAGAGAATGAACAGACAATTTACAGAGGAGGAACCCTGGACGGCCCAGGAGGCAGAGGATCAACCTCACTGCTAATCAGAAAAATGCAAAGCAAGACAAGAAGCTCTTTCACACCTACCAAATGACACAGATGAAAATGCACGAGAGTACCAGCATTGGGAACGACACGGAGGAATAGGAGCCTTCATACAGGTGTAAATTGCTATGACAGCTTTGGAAAACAAATTTGGTAATATACAGTAAAAATCAAGATGCCTGTGATCTTTTACCCAGCTTCTTCCTTCCAGATATAAACTCTGGGAAAACCTCACACATGTGTGGTGCAAGGAGATGTGCACAGGATATTTATGGCAGCATTATGTGTAATAGATAAAAATTAAAACAACCTAAATGTCCATCAACAGGAAAGTAGCTAAGTAGATTGTGTATATTCATGCAATGAGAATATGCCATGGTGGTACAAATGAAGGAACTAGAGATGCGTATGTTGCAGGTCAATTCCAAAAACATAAGGTTGCTGAAAATCAATAACTTGCATAATGATAGATACAATGTGATAACACCACCTTTGGTAAATTTTAAAAACAGATTTAAAATGTAGTAAAAATGTAAAAAAATGTAAAATGTAGTAAAAATTACAACTTCTGAACAGTAGCCACCTCTGGGGAGGGCAGAGAGAGGAGAATGGAATCTGGAAGAAGCCCAAAAGGGAGTTTCTGTTCAATTTGTAATGATTTATTTATTTGTTTGTTTGTTCATTTTGAGACCAAGTCTCACTCTGCTGCCCAGGCTGGAGTGCAGCAGTGCAATCTTGGTTCACCTCTGCCTCCCAGGTTTAAGTGATTCTCATACCTCAGCCTCCCAGGTAGGTGAGATTACAGGCACACGCCATCATGCCTGGTTAATTTATTATTTATTTATTTTGTATTTTTAATAGAGACAGGCTTTTGCTATGTTGGCCAGGCTGGTCTTGAACTCCTGGACTCAAGTGATCTGCCGGCCTTGGCCTCCCAAAGTGCTGGGATTACAGGTGTGAGCCACTGTGCTGAGCTTATAATGTTTTATTTCTTAATAAAAGTTGGAGAACATAAGGCAAAATGTTAATATTTGTTAAATGTGGGTGTTGGCTATAGTACACTGTTCTTTTCCATACATTCAAAATAAATATTTCACAATAGAAGTCTGTGGCGTAGATAGGGATGACAGCACTTTCAGAGAACAGCTAAACACATTTTGAAAACTCATGTAACCCCACTGTTCAATGTCAGCCTGTCAGTTTGCAAGCATTTCTAGAGCACCTAGAAGTTGTGTAACAGTGCTCTCGGTATTAGGGCATCTGCAGAGAATGAGAAGAATTTCAAAACAGATGACAGAAATTTGAACATGCCACTGGTGGAAACTTACAATGCATCATGACAAACATTCCTCAAGAGGAGTCAGAGATGGTGCTGGTGGCTTGATCTAGAATGGGTTGAATTTGATAAAAACTTACTATTTCCCTGTGGCTGTAGCTCTCCAGTAGTTCAGTGACTCTGCTTTGCTCTGGGCTCTCTCTCGCCATAAAGAGGCATTTGGGTACATACCTCTCTTTTTATTGTGTGATATATAAATATTTAACAAATAGTTATCGATGGTCTCCTAAGTGCTGGACAATGCACACACATACATGAGTGCACACACACACACACACATACACACACGACCCAATGACTCTCTACTCCTTCTCCAAGGTCCTCTCCCTCTTACTGAAACTGTCACTCCATGCCTCCTCTGTGCTCTCTTTGGAAATAGAGAACACCTGAATTCCTCCAGGATCTTTTGTTACCAGGAGCCCAGCTGGGGCAGCTTAGGAGGCAGAATATTGCTTTATGAGGGGTTGATCACGGAGGCTACAGGTGGCTCCAAGGACGCCACGATTTGCTTATTTTTTTTTTTTTTTTGAGACGAAGTCTCGCTCTGTCACCCAGGCTGGAGTGCGGTGGTGTGACCTCGGCTCACTGCAACCTCTGCCTCCCAGGTTCAAGCAATTCTGTCTCAGCCTCCTGAGCAGCAGGGATTACAGACGTGTGCCACCACACCTGGCTAATTTTTGTATTTTTAGTAGAGACAGGTTTTCACCATCTTGGCCAGGCTCGTCTTAAACTCCTGATCTTGTGATCCACCCGCCTCAGCCTCCCAAAGTACTGGTATTAGAGGCGTGAGCCACCACGCTGGCCTGCTTAGATGTTTTTACGACTCAACAAACCACTTGGGAGCCTGGTGAGAAAGGAACAGGGTGAGCTTAAAAGGAGTGTCTGAAAGACAAGAGGGAATGGGCTGAAACTCTTATATAGCAGAATACTCAGGGCAATCAGCACAGCTCCAGGACTGCGGCAGCCCCGGGCTTCTGCTCAGGAATCCGAGGTAAGCACCTGAGTTTGGAGGTCCCAGCTAGGCATGTCTGTTTCCTTCAGGGGTCCCCCTGGAGACAATGGGCTATTGAGACTGGAGAGGCCAGAGTCCTCTAGGAGACACATACCTTTTCTTAGCACAGCCCTTGTTTGGAAGGGTTAAGTTTGGCTCCCAGAGGACCCAGTGGTCAGTAACATGTATTGGTCACTGCCAGGAGTGCCAGAGTGCAGACAGGGGCAGTCTTAAGGCCTGGATTCAAATCCTTATCAGAGGAAGTGCTAACTTCCTTATTTCTTTTGTCCCCAGAGATAAAAGGTCAAATCCCTATTCCCTGCCGTGGTAGCAAGTATCAGCCCTGCCAGAGACACAAATGGGCTGAGCTATCCCACTCTGAGAGACCCTGGGCTTTGCTCCTTGGGCTAGGGAGGCTCCCCAGGATTAGGGATGGGAGTGATGAGAGGGTTCTGCCTGGGGCTGTCCTGTGAATTCTGCCTTGGAAGCACGTCTAATGGTTTCTGCTATGAAACTGGAACATATTAATTCAGAAAATTTAAGAATAGCCCAATTTTTATACAAAAGCTCTAAATGTACAGCTAATTTAAAGTTGTGAAATTTTAATAATAGATTTTACCATTCACAACTTTAATAATCATTGCCAAATTCTACATTTAAAATTTAATAAACAGACTTTGAAAATTCTCTGAGGCATGTGTGGTTGGTCATTTTAAAATAACAGGTAGCTCATGCCTGTAATCCCAACACTTCGAGAGGCCAAGATGGGAGGATTGATTGAGCCCAGGAGTTCAGACCAGCCTGGACAATATAATGAGACCCTGTCTCTGCAGAAAAATAAAATTAAAATCAGCCGGGCTTGGTGGCATGCACCTGTGGTCCTAGCTACTTGGGTGGCTGAGGCAGGAGGATCACCTGAGCTTGGGAGGTTGAGGCTGCAGTGAGCTGAGCTCATGCCACTGAACTCCAGCCTAGATGACAAAATAAGACCCTGTTTCAAGAGCAAACAAACAAAAATAAAGAGCGAGCAAGAGAATTGTTGTATTTCTAATCTCTTAAAATTTATATAAAAAGAACCCCAAAACTTTTAGTTTTGTAATAATTGTAGATTTGTGAAAGTTGCAAATGTAGTAGAGAGAATTCCTGTATATCCTTCACCCAGCTTCCCTTAATGTTAATATCTTATATAAAAAATGGTACGTGTAGGCCGGGCGTGGTGGCTCACACCTGTAATCCCAGCACTTTGGGAGGCCGAGACGGGTGGATCACGAGGTCAAGAGATGGAGACTATCCTGGCCAACATGGTGAAACCCCGTCTGTACTAAAAATACAAAAAATTAGCTGGGCATGGTGGTGCATGCCTGTAGTCCCAGCTACTCGGGAGGCTGAGGCAGGAGAATTGCTTGAACCTGGGGGGCGGAGGTTGCAGTGAGCCGAGATCACGCCACTGCACCCTAGCCTGGCGCCTGATGACGGTGCGAGACTCTGTCTCAAAAAAAAAAAAAAAAAGGGTACATGTATCAAAACTAAGAAATCAACACTGGTACATTATTACAACTAAACTATATACTTTTATTAATATTTCACCGATTTTTCTCTAATGTCCTATATTGTTCAAATATCCAATCTAGGATGATACATTGTTTAATCCTTGCGTCTCCACAGTTTTTTCCCTATCTATGACCATTTCTCATCTCATTTTTCATGGCCTTAACAGTTTTGACGAGGATTGGGCTGGATGTTGTAGAACATTCCTCAGTTTGGGTTTGTCTGATGTATTTCTCATGACTGGACGGTAGGATGAGTTTTGGGGAAAATGGTGCAGACAGAAGTGTCCTTCTTATCTCATCATATGGAGGAGTACATGGGATCAGCGTGACTTAGTGATGTTCACCTTCCTCACTTGGTTAGGGAAGTGTCTGCCAGATTTCTCCACTGTCAAGTTACTATTTTCCCCTTCTTTGGAAATGAGACTCCAAGTCCAGCCCATCTTCAAGGCGGGGAAGAAGGGATTAAGCTTCACCTGCAAGGAGAAGTATCTTCATATATTATTTGGAATTTTTCTATAGAGAAGATTTGTTTCTTCTCCACCATTTAGTTATTTATTGAATCTTTTAAAAAAATAAATATGAACACATAGATATTTATCTTATCCTTTAGACTAAAATCCAATAATGTGTTACTTATTTTGTTGCTCAAATTGTTCCAGCTTTGGATACAGAAACGTCTTTTTGTTTGGCCCCAGTGCCCTCATGCCAGGCCTCCATTCTTTTGGGATTTTAAAATGTTTGTTGGTTTGTTGAGCACTTCCTTACTTTCTGGTACTACAAGATCTCCAGGATCATCTCATATTTTCCCTGTCCCAGCCCTAGAATCAGCCATTTCTCCAAGGAGTAACTGGACATTTAAAAATAGTAGACTTTAAATATAAAAGCAATGTATTGTTTTTGTAGAAAATTTGGGAAATAAGAATAAAAATTCAAGAAAAATTAAATGATAGTGCTGTGATCAAAACAAATCTATTTTTGGAATTTGATATCTTTTTTTTCTATTCTCTTACTGATTTTCTTTGTGTTCAGTTTTATAATTTCTACTTTTATCTTTGTTTTAAAAATTCTTTTCACTTGGGTTTATTAGTGTTTTTCTTTTATTTAACTTCTTGCATTGAAAGCTTATTTCATTTTCTATTATTTCTTCCTGAGTGTATTTAAGACTGCTGTAGTCTATGTGTATTGCTTTGATAACATCCTACAGGGTTTTACTTTCCTGCAAGGTCCTTATATTGTTTTTCCTTCTTTCCTTTCTTTCCTTCCGTTCTTTATTTCCCTTTTCCTTCCTTCCTTCCTTCCATTCTCTCTCTCCCTCCTTTCCCTTTTCTTTTTTTCCCTCCCTCCCTCCCTCCTTTCTTCCTTCTTCCTTTCATTTCTTCCCTCCCTCCCTCCGTTCCTTTCTTTTTCCCTTCTCTCTCTCTCTCTGTCCTCTCTGTCTCTTTCTTTCCTTTCCTTTTTCTTTTTCTTTCAAGACAGGGCCTCACTCTGTCACCTAGGATGAATTGCAGTGGTGCATCATAGCTCACTGCAGCCTCCAACTCCTGGCCTTAAGCAATCCTCCCATCTCAGCCTTCCTAGTAACTAGGACTACAGTTACTCACCAACACACCTGGTAATTTTTTTAAAAAAGAGATGGGAGTTCTGGGGCAGTGGAGGGGGGCAGGGTCTCACTATGTTACCCAGGCTGATCTTGAACTCCTAGTCTCAAGTGATCCTCCCACCTCAGCCTCCCAAAGTATTCGGATTACAGGTGTGGCCACTATGCCTGGCTTTGTTTTTCATTTCTAAGTAGTGATTTCTGCTGTGATTTTTCTCTTTTAAAAGCTATTATATAAGGAGATTTAAAATTTCCAGGTAAATGATATTTTTTGCATTCTATACTTTTATGCTTATTTTCAGTATTTATTGCATATAGGTCAGTGATTGTGAATGGCTCACATGGTTTCTACTCTTTGGAATTTATTAACATTTTATTAAGTATTATTTTAAATTCTATTCTTATATTTTGTCCATTAATATGTTGATTTCATAGGGATACATGGTAAAGTTACTCACTGACTTTGTGTAGTCGCCAATTTTAAACTTATGTGTGATAGACATAAAAGTGATTATTGTAATTTTTGTTTTATATATTTTTGAATAATGTAATTATTATCCTTTTCCACTTTAATGCCCTTTTCCTTGAATTATATTTTTTCTTATTATAACATTTTCATAGCTGCCTTCCTTTTATTAACATTTGCCTGATATGTGACCTTCTGCTCCTTTATTTCAATCTTCCTTTGGTGGTGGTTCTAGCTCTATCTCTTACAAACTGTATTTAACTGGGTTTTAAAAAGAGACTCCATCTTCTAATACATGAACTTAACCCACTCACATCTATTGTGAACATCCATATACATTTGGACTTATTTCTGAAATCTTATTTTGTGTTTCTTATTTATTATGCTTTTTTTTTTCTTTTTTCCTTCACTGTATTTTACTAATCCAAATTTCTTCTGGCCTTCTCACAGTTACCTTCCCAGGGGCTGATACTTTTTCTCATGAGGTGCCTGGCAAAATGATAGCGATTTGCAGAAGACACCTAAGGGTGCTCCTGTGAATGCAAATACAGTCATGTGTTGCTTAAGGTTGGGGATATGTTCTGAGAAACGTAACATTAGGCGATTTTTGTCATAGCGGGATCATCATAGAGTGTAGTTACAGAAACCTAGATGGTGTTGCCTACTATGCATCTAGGCTTTATGGTATAGCCTATTGCTCCTAGGCTGCAAACCCCTACAGCATGGTACTGTATTGAATACTGTAGCCAATTACAACATAGTGGTAAGGACTAGTGTATCTAGCTAAACACAGGAAAGGTATACTAAAAGCACAGTATTATGAAAGTATTATACCAGGCTCTCTGCTCTATCTATGCCATTTCTCTGTTCCACTCCATGCCCAGGCCCACTGGAGTCTATGCCTGGTTGTAAAAACACAGCCTGCTTTAACCTAAAGCTCCAACCCATTTTCTTCACAAGCTCTTTCTCTCTCTCGCTCTCTCTCGCTCTCTCTCGCTCTCTCTCGCTCTCTCTCGCTCTCTCTCGGTTTTCTCTCTGTCTCCCCTCCAGCCCAGGGCTATCACTCTGTCCTTACAATGATCAATGATCTTTGATGTCTTGCATCCTCACCTTGAGAAGAGCACTTGTTTTGGTTCCCACATGTCTCATAAGCCAAATTGTACACATTTCTAAGTTCTGCCCCCAAGCACTACTTGTGAAATCACAAAGACTGATGGGATATGCCTCACATATTAAGAGGCAAGGGCAAATATGAGAGTGTAGATGTCTTCTTTAATAAACAATTGCTTTAAAATGGTCCCAGAAATTGAGCCTAATTAATTTGTATTTTGTTCTTTTATAGCTCTTAGTCCACTTGTGTCCTACAAGTCAAAGGTAAGTGAATTTTTTAAAGAAACTTTTAGTTTTAAATAATTTTAGGTTCAGAGAAAGTTGCAAAAATAGTACAGAGAGGTCTCATGTATCTTTTCTCCATAGTTCCGATGGTATTATAATAATATAATAACATCTTCCATAATGACAGTGGAATATCAAAACCAGGAAATTGACATTGATACAATCCACACAAATTTTACTCAGATCTCATCAGTTTTATATGCACACATTTTTGTGTGTGTTTGTGTGTGTGTGTGTATGTGTGCGTAGTTCTGGACGTTTTATCACATGTTGATTTGTGTGGCCACCACCACAGTTGAGACACAGATCTGTTCCATCACCACAAAGATCCCTCAGGCCACCCCTTTGTAGTCACACTCATCTGCCTCCCCTTAACCCATCTCTAACCTCTGGCAACCACAAATCTTTTCTACATTTCTATAATTTTATCATCTCAAGAATATATTAATGGGATCCTATGGTATATAACTTTTTGGAATCAATTATTTTGACTCAGCAGAACCCTCTTGAGATCCATACAAATTGTTGCACTTATCAGTATTTTGTTCTTTATTGCTCTGGAGTGTTTTCTCACACTCCACTTTTCTAACACCAGCTGGCACCGCACAGTTCAATCCAACTCTGATTCTAGCTGGCAGTGGCATCAGATTCCACAGGTTCAGTGGTTCAGTCTCACCGATCGCCCCCACTTCAGATGTTAGGCGCAAGTCCCAGACCACCCATATTTCTGACTGACTAGCTACAAATCAGGGATTCCTCAGGTTGGATAATTTGCTAGAATGGCTCAAACAACTCAGGAAATCTCTTTATTTACACCCACTGGTTTATTCTAAAGGATACAACTGAAAAACAGCCAAATGGAACAGATGCATAGGGCAAGGTACACTGTGTGTGTGTGTGTGTGTGTGTGTGTGTGTGTCTGTCTGTCTGTCTGTCTGTCTGTCTGTCTTCCTTAACCTCTCTGGGTGTGCCACTCTCCCAGCACCCCAGTGTGTTCACCAACCTGGAAGCCCTCTGCATGTCATTGTTTATGAGTTTTTACAGGGCTCAATCTCCAGACCCCTTCTCCCCTTCCTGGAGGTCAGTGGGTGGAACTGCAAATTCTGGCCCTTTAATCACTTGATTTCTCTGGTGACAGTTCCATCCTGAGGCTATCTAGAGGCCCCACTCAAAGTCACCTCAATAGTATACATTCACGTATGATTGAAAAGGGCTCATTATGAATAGCAAAAGACACTCCTACCACTCAGAAAATCCCACAGAAATCTGTGCCAGGAACCTCGGACAAATACTGAATGTATGTTTGGGATATGGCACAACTGTTTCATAGTAGCCCACAAGATGGAGGTACTGTAGTTTGCTTAACCAGCCACTGAAGAACATTTGAGTTGTTCCCAGTTTTGACTAATATGTACAAATGAAGCTGCTATAAACATTCATGTACATGATTTTGTGTCAGCATATGTTTTCAATTCTGGGATAAAATCCAGGAATACAGTAACTGGGTCATATGGCATATGTTTATTTTTTAAAGGAAACCGCCAAGTTATTTCTCAGAGTGGCTGTATCATGTTATGTTCCCATCAGCGATGTAGGAGAGACCCACTTCCCCAACATCCTTACCAACATTTGGTATTTTTCTTATTTTAGCTGTTCTAATAGATGAATAGTAATATTTCATTATGGTTTAAATTTGTATTTCCCTAATTGATAATGATATTTAACATCTTTTTATGTGTTTATTTGGCATGTATATATCCTCTTTGATGAATTCTCAAGTATTTTTTTCTCACTTTTTAGTTGAATTTCATTTTTACTGTTGAGTTTCAGGGTTCTTCATATATTCTGAATATGAGGTTTTTTTGGTCAGATGTGGTTTGCAGATATTTTCCTGCCAGTCTATAGCTTGACTTTTCATTCTCTTAAGAGGGTCTTTCACAGAGCAAATGTTTTCATTTTGAGGAAATCCGATTCATTTTTCTTTTTTTATTTTTATTTATTTATTTTTATCCTGCCTATTCCAGAAAATCATTTTTTCTTTTATGGATCATGCTTTTGTGCCATGTCTAAGAGCTCTTCACTTAGTCCTTTGTCCTGAAGATTTCAGCCTATTTTCTGTAAAGAGTTTTATATTTCAATCTATGATCCATTTTGAGGTTTTTTTTTTTTTTTTTTTAAAGACAGGGTCTTGGTCTGTCACCCAGGCTGGACGTCTCAGTCTCAAGTGACCCTCCCACTTCAGCCTCCTGAGCAACTGAGACCACAGGCGTATGCCACCGTGCCTGGCTAATTTTTTTATTTTGTAGAGACAAGAATCTTGCTATGTCGCTCAGGCCTGTCTCTACTCCTGGGCTCAAGTGATCCTCCTGCCTTGGCCTCCCAAAATGCTGGGATTATTGGTATAAGCCACCGCATCTGGCTTTTTTTTTTTTTTTTAAATGTGAGGTTTAGCTTGAGGCCCATTTTCTTCTCCTATAGATATCCAATTGTTCCAGTGTCATTTGTTTAAAAGATTATCCTTCCTCATTGGGTTGTTCTTGTGCCTTTGTCAAAAACCTGTTTGCTGTACTTGTGTGGGTCTATTTCTGGGTGTTCTGTTCTGTTGCCTCTATCTGTGTGCCTATTCTTCTGTCAATACCACAGTATCTTGATTATTATAAACCCAAGTGAAGTTTGAGGGTATCCAAGACAAATATAAAAGTCCTGTGGGCTCAGAGCAAGTAGCACCTTCCTGAGAGGAGTCAGAGGAGCCAGTATAGTTTAGATACTAAGATTGCAGATTGTCTATTCAGTAGACCTGAGTTTGAACCTGAGCTTTTTACTGGTTGTGAGAAATTGAACAATTTATTTCTCTGTACTTCTGTTTCCAGTCCTATAAAATGTGGATAATAACAGTGACTACCTCAAAAGGCTAAATGACTATTAAATGAAAAAAAAATTTTGAAAATTGCATAGCACTGTGCTTAGAACATAATGATCAATACATGTGAACTATGCAGCAGATACTATTGGTATCCTGCCTAAGTCCTCTTAGCACTCACCTTTCTGTATTCATCAGCCCAGCTTCCAACAGCTCGCACCTGTGACTTTCTCCGGGTTTTTCTGGTTCCTGGAACCCGCTCTATGCACAGGTGGGGCAAGCTGGCAGAGCTAAGGAATTTAATGCTGCTTAGGAGCAGCCCTCAACAATTGCTGACAAGAGTTGACCAGCTGTCCTGGTTTGCCTGGGACTGGGGGGTTTCCTGGAGTGCAGGAAGACTGGGAGGGTAGGTCATCTTAAGTTCCCAGTTCTCTTGAAATTTGAAGCAGATTCTCAGAGTTCCTCAGCAGATTGAACTTCAGTGTCTACAGAGGTAACCTGATTGATCACACACCTTTCCTGGGCTATCTTCTGTTCCATCTCGCTCCCTCCAGTCTCCTAACATTGCTTCCCAGGGCCATCTCCAGAAAAACTACTTGCTTTGCAGTATACCTCTTAGGAGAGCCAACCTAGGATAATTATTGTTTCTTGGTCTCCCCACTGGATAGTAAGGGGTTCCGAGATAAAAGGTGTGTGTGGAAAATTGTTTCAGATACGAGATGCTGCTGCTGCAGTTACAGTGACACCAGGTGCTGTGGGCTGTTTGGGCAGGCAGGGTGGGCCTGGACAGGAAGGCCTGGGGATCAGGAGGAGGTGAGGGAAGAGGCTCTGTGAATTTTTTTTGGAACCAGAAGAGAGTGGCCTGACTTTATTGGAATCAGAAGGGAGTGATTGAAATTTATCAAGAGTTGGAAGGGAGTCATTTGTGATGAGGAAAAGCAACTTGCCTGTCGGAAATGTTACAAGTTTAATATCTGAGGAGGGGGCTATTGCTGTTACTTTAGGTGGGGAGCTGAGGGGAGGCTTCAGCAGGCTGAGGAAAGGTCTGCTGTTGAGAACAAGTTCAATGCTCAGATGATGGATGTGGAGGTGAGCCAGGCAATTATCACACAGGCACTTGCTGGGGGCTCAGTGCCATGCCTGGCCAGGTCTGCGGTGGTGCTGCAATTCACTGTGGTGGGGAAGCCCTTCTGGGGGAATAGGCTGTGGAACATGGACAGCCCTGTACTTTCCTGGAAAGTCTGGAGAATGGTGGGACATCTGTCAGAGGCCTCAGTGGAGCTTCCATGGAGGATGCATGGAGACATATCTCCCAATGCGTTTCATAATGTGAATGTCTTCCCAGGTTCTTCCTTAGCTTTGGGTCCAGAGGGAGGTAGGCCAGACAGTGACTGCAGTGTTCAAGGCTGTGTCATGGGCCTTTAGGGGTTTTCATTGTCCCTCTCTCAGCAACAATGTTCAGCAAAAGAGCAGAGAAGAGCAGTGCCCTGGCCGATAAAGTGGTTGTAATCACGGGGTCCACAAGAGGGTGAGTGAATGGGAGTCCCTGGCTGGCTCATGACTAAGAGATGTCAGTGTCCTCTTCCAGAGTGGGTTCTGCAGTCAACGGCCAGCTCGCACATCCCTGCCCCATGCTCCCACCTCATCACACAGTCCTGGAATTTATAATTAACTCCAAATCTCAGCATCTTTCCCTAAAATATTTGGTTTCTGAGCTCTAAGAATGATGTAGTTAGAAAGCCAGCTGCTTTCTGGGTCAATGAGAGCAGTGCTTGAATCTTGCCTACTTACCTACTGGCTCGGTAGTCCGGAGATATTTATCACCAGGACATCCCTCTCTCCCCAAGTTCCGTGCACTGTGGCCTTTTAGGATCCTGGTCTAATAGAGAGAAGCCTGAGACCTATTTGTCTCTCAGACTGAAGGGTTTCATTGACTGGAGGATGCCCAGTGGCACCAGGGGAATGAGCAGGGCAAAATCTCAGGACCAGCTCAGGGAGTTTTCATAGGTGAACCTCTTCTCATTGTCACATTTCTTCACATGTTCCTCCAATTCTGCTCATGCTCTAACTGCCATCATAAGCCACAAACTATAGTGAGTCATTACCACTGGCAAGAGGTGGAGTTTCTGGTGCTGAGTGCTTCAGGCTCATGGTCTTCCTTTTGACCTTTCATGGTCTATAATGTCACCAATTTAGGCCATTGTATTTCAGAATTGTTTAATCATTCTAGACTTCCCTGATCCTCTGATGTTTTAAATCTTTGTGGGTGCTCCCAAGGCCTGACCTTCGTAATAAATGAATACTTCAAAAAATTCCGAGCTACCCAGATAGTTTGTACAACAAAGAGGAAATGTGCCTTCTGCTCTTCTTTTATGGCAGGGGTTTAGCCAGCCCCATCAACAGTGCATCAGATCCCCTTAAAGTAAAGAAATGCAGAAGGGAGAATGCGTTCTTCAACATGAAAGTGTTTCAGCTGCAGAGCATAGGGAAGCTGTTAAGCTTAGAGAAACTATAATTTATACCGGAGGCTTCTGGCTAGAACAAAAAGAAAATATGCTGGACAGTTAAAAAGATTCTTTACAATGTAGGCCGGGTACCCAGCAAGTTAACTGTTTTGATGAAACATTAGTTTTTAAAAACTCCTTTAACAAAACTGATGTGAACATTTCCTTATCTATAAAATATAATGATACATGAAGTTGTGAGAATTAAATGGGGTAGGCTTTGTGAAGGCCTGATAAGTATTAGCCACTCAGTTCTTCTTCCCTGCTTGGAAGGATTTGGAGGTCGCTCTCAGACAACACCAGGGAACTCAATTTGTGTCTCAAGATCAGTCTCCCAGGAGGAGAGTGGGGAGGGCGGAAGCCATCACGCCATCTCTGCCCCCAGGATCAGCTTTGCCGTCACTGGGTGTCTGGCCAAGGATGGGGCCCACGTGATCTTCAGCGGCCAGAAGCAGCAGAAAGTGGGTGGGGCTGTGGCCGCATTGCAGAGGGAGGGGCTGAGCGTGGTGGGCATGGTGTGCCACATGGGAAAGGCTGAGGACCAGCGTGGCTAGTGGCCACGGTGAGGGGGCAGGCAGTAGGAGGAGGAGAAGATGGGATACCCAGATCCAGCCCTGATATGGCTGAGGCCTCTAGCAATGGTATCTAGGTCAACAACATGTGCAGCCCAGGACAGAGCCCTGCCCAGGAGATGAAGCAAATGGACAACCAGATGTGTCCGAGAAGAGATGTTCCTGGCAGGAGGGAGCTCTCATGGGCTGGTCTAGAGGAGTGCTAACCAAAGGGCCGCCTGGTCTGGGAGCTTGCTGGAGACCCGGAAGTTCAGATCTAGCTGAGGCTGCTTGAATGGAGGCCACCTTTGCACACGGTCTGCCAGTGACCTGTGTACTTGTTGAAGTTTGAGAGCACAGTTCTAGCGCACCCCCAGGTGCTGTGCTGGGCACCCCACTGGGTAAGAGCTCTCTGTGTGTGACCACCCTGGAAAGGGTGAGTTGTGAGGCAGAATCTGAAGGAGCATGCAGTGGGCAGCTGCATGCTGCAGAAAATGGGCTCTTGATGTGAGAATGTGGTAGGAAGATTCCAGAATGGAGGGAGAAGTGAGAAAAAATTGATTAGAAATGTAGAAGGTGAATGCAGCTCTGGACTGGAGCAGGCCTGGGTGTCAACCAGGCATGACACAGGGGCAGGAATTCGATGTCTCCAAGGAGGTGAGAAACAAATATTTCACTGACCTCTGATGGCCAGAATCTGCCAGTGCTCCAGGGACACTGCAAGATGGCCTAGGGAAGGGGTTTGTCACTTTGCCCTGGGTTGTCACTGCCTCTCCTCTGTTCCTTCCTCCACATCCTCGGTCATCTCCTCCACAGGCCCTGAAGCACAGTGGAGGCGGTGACTTCCTGGTGTGTACGGCAGGGGTCAATCCCTTGGTGGGGAGCACGCTGGGAGCCAGTGAGCCAGTCCGGGACAAGGTGAGGATGGGGGTAGGATCACTTCCTGCCTGGCTCTGTCCTCCATTTCTGCATGCATGCATGTGCACACAGAGTACCTCAGCTCTCACATGCCCTCCCTCCCTACCTGAACACTGTCTCTGATGGGTGTGGGCTAGGACTCCCTGGGATAAGCTGCCTATTGGTAAGTTGAATAGGCACTGACTGTGCCCAGTCTAGACCAGGCTCCAGCAGCATCCCCTACCCTGACTCTCCTTGTACCCGTCACTGCTACAGAGAGCTGAGATGCCAGAGATTTCCCGGTCTATCCACAGCAAAGACCCTCCCTTAGCTCAGGTTTCTGAGGCTGCTCAGTCTGGACTCACTGGCACATGTTCCAGTCCCTTCATTCTGCCTGTCCCATGAGCCCCCTCTGGGCTGTCACAGAGACACCTCACTTGCTCACAGACACAGCTGAGAGAAGGAACCCCTACCCAGGCCCATAGTCCCACCCAATCCATGGAGCATTCCAGGGGCTCCCACCACCTCTGGAGATTCCCTGCCCCTGCTGTCCTGTTGGGCTCCCCTTTGAGGGCTCATCAGTGTTGGCAGAGACTGGGTCCTGTGATCTGTGTGAGCCATCCCCTCCTCAGGGAGCCTTCATCCCATTGACCACCCCTCTCCTTCTTCTGGTGGAGCCTGCCCCACCTTCTCTCTGTAAGTCTCACATTCCATGGCCTTCCAGACTCATCAATTCCCCCTCGTCTCCCTTCAGCCATACTCAGGCTCTTCTGTTTTTTTTGTTTGTTTGTTTTTTGTTTTTTAAATCCTGGTTCCAAACCTTTCTTGACATAGACTAAGTACTCAGTCTGGATTCCCTTTCTTTCATTGCACCTACCTAATGGCACACATTAAGTCATCCTGATTTCCCTCCCTCACCTGTATTTTCCCAGCCTCCTCTCTGGAGGGGAATATTGACTCCCCAGTCACAGGGAGGTTGTGTGGGAACCAACAGTGAGAGGGTCCCCTAAGTCACAGATTATTGGTGGCCCCCCTACGACTTGGGCAGGACTGGAACCTCTGATCCCTTTTCCTGCACACATAGTAAGGAACACAGTGTCCCAGCACTTGTCACAGTCACCCGGCTTCATTCTTGCTCTGGCCACAGGTCTCCGAGTGACCAGTGGGATGGACCCTGGACAGGCCTCATCTCTCCCTGTCCCCTGCCTCTGGATTCATTCTCATTTCAGATCCTGGGCACGAACATGGAGGCCCCAGGCCTGCTGCTGAGCCAGCTGTTGCCCCACATGGAGAACAGGGGGTGAGGGCATGAGAGGAGCTAGTGGGCACTGGGATCTAAGTGCATTGGTCTTTTCTACCCCTCACCACCGGAAGCACTTGGTCAGGGATTCAGGAAGTAGAGAATGGCAGGGGAGATGGTAGATGTGTCCTTTGGGAAAAGTTCTCCCTTTCCAGACCTACCTTCTTCCCCATGGGGTATTGGCAGTTGTGATGAAGATGAAACATTTGCTGGGGAGGGGCAGGGCCTGCCTTCCAGGTCTTCGAAGGACCTTTCACTGGCTCTTGTTTCTTTCATCCTAGGGAGTGGCATGGACCTTGCCCTTGCAGGGGCAGCTGCAGGGGTGAAGGGGCCAGAATCAACTCCCTGGAGCCGCCATCTCCAGTTACCATTGCCCTCGTCTGTGGGCATGTCATCTGTTTCCCTTCTGGTCAGAGGCCCCATGGGTTTGCTTCTCCTCACCTTCCCATGCAGAGCCTGGCTGTCCTGTGTCCTGTGGCTGCCCAGGGGCAGGCCAGGCTCGGACTCGTTAGTGATGCCCAGACCTCACAGGGGTCTCAGTGACACATGAGCATCACTTGGCTCTGCTCTCCAGGAGTGCTGCCCTTCAGCCCTGGGGCCCTGCCCCAAGGGATGCCACTCTGGCTGTGTGTATTGGGTGGCATTGACCCCAGCAGTGGCCTCACTATCCACTAAGTTAGATGTCCAGCTTCTCTCTAGTGTTCCAAATTGTTTTCACCCTGAACCCTGAGCTGATTTCCTCGTAGCATGAAAATACAATTTCCTGGCTCACCTGGTCTCTTTCTTAAACTTTCATCTCTTCTCACCTCTCTTTCTTCTCACAGGAGAAGCTCTGTGGTTCTGGTCTCATCTGCGGTGTCTTATGTGCCAAGACCAGTGAGTGTCAACTCCTCTGGATGGGACTGGGTGAGGGCTAGCTGAAACTGGTTTCTTGTGAGGCCCTGCAGCAGGATGTGAGAGAATTGGCTGTTAATCCCAGATAAGATGAGCGTGGTGGCTCACACCTGTAATCTCAGCACTTTGGGAGGCTGGGGCAGGTGAATCGCTTGAGCCCAGGAGTTCAAGACCAGCCCAGGCAGCATAGCGGGACCCCGTCTCTATTAAAAAGACAAAAATAAAAATAAAGAGATGTGTTAACACCAGCATAACACCCTGACTGCTACAGACCAGGTATAATCTCACTTTGCCATAATAGATCTAATACCCAAGGACATTAAGCCATGTGCCCAGGGTAAGAATAGTCAGTTTGCCTTACTTCAAGGACTGGGCCCTGGGTCTCTTAATTCCAGCTTCCTTACTGAATGTTCAGAAGCACAGTGCAGCTTTCTCTGTCAAGCTTGGACACACATGGCAGCAACTCGACATTTCCCTAAGCCTAGAGGAGCCATGCTGTCTCAGAATTTCAGTACTTGAAGACTGTTATGGGGTGGTAAAGGGTAGGGGAAGGCATCTTAGTTCAGGGTTAGGGTCAGGCATATCTTCTTAGTCTGTGACCCAGAGTCACAGCTTTGGTTGTTCAGGTAATTGTCCATCCCTGTATTGCCAATCCACTTTGTCTGCTTCCTTTTGCATTTCAGAAGCTGGGAGCCTACAACACCAGCAAAACAGCCCTGCTGGGCCTCTCTAAGTCTCTGGCAATGGAGCTGGCTCCAAAAGACATCTGGGTGAACTGCCTGGTGCCAGGAATAATCGACACCGACTTTACACAAGTGGCTGGGGTCACTGTGACTCCTGCTCCCACTCCCTGCCCCCATGGTCCCACAGGTCCCGTCCCCAGCCAGGCTTCCGGCTGAACTGAGGCCTACAGACACCTGCACACTCAGGCTGGAGCCCCAGCCCCAGCCCTGGCCTATCACTCAGAGGCTCTGGCCTGCAGCCTTTGGGACCCACAACCTCTCCCTTTCCTACAGAATCATGAGGGGCTCTGTCCTTTCTGGGAGCAGACTAGAGTCCTGCCTCACCCTTCTTGCCCAAACAAGGTCACGCTCCCACAGCAGACTTGGTCTGCCATGGTGCTCTTCCCAACTCCCATCTCCTCCCTGCTACTAGTGCCCCCCAACATTCCCTGCTCCTGCCAACAGTCCGTCTGCCTAACACTGACCTGAAATCTTTCCTCAGGAGAAAACATTGCCATTATTTGCTACCCGGCTTCAACAAAGTCCATGGATTGCACTGGTAGGTGGGACTCTGGACTTTAGTGGTCCGTGTCTACTTGAGGGAGAGTTCAGTTTCAAGTTTCAAGAAGACTGATCTTCCAGTTTACTAGCTGCTCCCCTCTCTGAAGTCTGAAGACACCACAGTCCTAGGCTGGAGGCTGGAGGGTAGGGGTGAGCCCCCTGTGGAGTCTGGTGAGGTATGGGTTGATGGGGTGAATGCTGGGCACTCCGGTGCAGCAGGATCTGAGGTCGGAGATCAACACTGCGAAGGCTGCGCCCTCAGCTCTGCTCCTCTCTTCCCTCAGGTTTGGGGAGCTGGAGGGCTGTGCAGGAACCGTGTCCTTCCTGTGCTCTCCAGATGTGCTCCATTATCTGGGAGAACATTGTGGTGGCTGGCTACTCCCCTAAGCTGTGAAGAGAGTATGTGGCTAAAAGAGTGACGCCATGGTCCTCAGTGGAAAATGGGGGGCTTAGGGAAATATGGAAGTGGAGAGCCTTAGGGTGTCATTAGGGTCCAGGGTCATGTAAGGAAACTTGCTTAGGAAATGAGAAGGAAGGCAAGGTGTTTGAAGCTTTTCTTTTGGAAACAAACATGTTTGGCCACTTCTAATCTAGGCTCATTTCTGTTTGGCTGGTGATATATGAGCAGTCTCTTGGCCTAGTAGTCTTATTCTTGGCAGAATCTCTTGCCTCATTATCTAAGACTTTTTACCCATCCCTACTTTCCTTCATTCCTTTCCCAGGAAATTATAAATTGGCCTGGATACTTTCCATCTGCCTTTCCAGATCCACTCTCTCTGTGCCTTTTCTCCTCTGTGTCCTGGGAGGCTGACCTGCAGGGGTGAGTCCACAGTCCCTTAACCTCTGGCTTCCAGTTGGGTTTGGTCAAGGGGATGCACTTGCAGGAGATTGGAGGGCACAGGAGAGTGAGGCCAGGGAATTTATTTCTCAGGTTCCCTTGTTATCTGGTTACCACATGAGGACTGTATCCACCGAAGACTATGGCTCTTGTCAGGCAACACCTTCCACTCTCTCATCCCTTCAGGCCTAGAGGTGGTAATGGCTCCCTGCTGTTGCTAGCCCAGGAGTACTGTACTATACTTTGTTGGATGCACTAAATCCTGTTCACTTATTTCCAAGTAATTTTATTATTTTTTTATTCCTCCCGCCACTCTTCTAAGTAATTTTAAATTAAAATCTCCTTGGTTGTTCAGTTTGAAAATATCAATGTTATCTCCATATCTTTTCCTTAAGAAAACCATTTACATATAGCTTATATACAGTAAATCTGATGCATTTCAAGCAAATTCTTTATTGAGTGTTAATAAATTTTTACATACATATGAGTACTACCATAATGAAAATACAGAACATTTCCATTGCCCCCCCAAATCCTCTTGTGCCCCATTCCATTTGACACCCCTGCCAATGGCCCAAGGCAACCATTGATCATCTGTCATGATAGGTTATATATTTTTTTCTAGGTTTTATACAAGGGGAGTCATATGGTTTGTATGTACTCTTGATGTCTGGCTTCTTTTGCCTAACATAATGCTCTTGAGATTCATCTTTGTTGTGTATATCAGTAGTTCTTCTCATTCTATTGCTTAACAATATTCCATTGTATGAATATACCACAACATCTTTGTTCACCTGCTGATGGACACTTGAGTTGTTTCCAGTTTTTGCTTATTATAATTATACTTTTTGTGACTATTCATGTTGAAGTCTTTGTGTGGGCATGTCTTCATTTTTCTATGGTAAATAGGAATGGAATTTTTATTTAAAAAATTCTTTGCTGATATTTTCTGTCTTTTCATTCATTGTGAGCATTTTTAAAAACTCTATTTAGGACACTTATAATAGTTGCTTTGCAATTCTTATGTGTTTGTTCATTTCAGAGCTGGAATCAGCTGATGTGCTTTTCTCTTGAATATGTGTTCCCTCTCTTTGTTCTTTTGTTTTTTTCACATCCAATGATCAATCTTTGGTTCTCTTATATTGACTCATTTGTATTTGTATTCTGAGCATTATTAATTTTAAGTTGTGGATATTCTGGCATCTATTATTTTTTTCCTGATGTGTAGTATAATTTATTTTAGCTGGCAAATGTTTGAATTAGACTTGACCCACAAACTGTTTTTCTGGTGACAGTTCTAGTCCAAAATTAGATCTTTGGTCTTTAGCTGAGCTGCTTTGAATCTATTCTTACATGCAGGGCTTGGGGTAAATTAGAGACATAATTTGGGAATTTCCCTCTCTGGATCTTTCACTTCCAGAATTCTTACATTCATTTTAGTTGTCAGTTTAACTACCTTCAGTTTTCTGTTTTCTCATCCAGAAAAAATTTGGCTTTTTACTCATGCTTCTATCGCTTCATGAGTGTTATGGTAACTCCACTTAGCCCCAGGCTAAAAATCATAAAGAAAGGAACTTTCTTAGTATGGCTCATCTTCTCCCCATTCCAAAGGTGTACTTCCCATCAGAGTCTGTCTTCTCTTCATTCTCTAGTGACTTCAGGGAGCTGCTTTTTAAAAAAATTATCTTCTAATGCTATTGTTGTTTTCTATGGGACAGTCACCTAGTGGGGTCTTACCCCTTTATTCCTGGAAGCAAACCCCTCATTTTGTTTTTTTATTTTTAAATGTTTAAAAAATACTTAATTTTTTTTTTTTGAGATGAAGTTTTGCTCTTTTTGCCCAAGCTGGAGTGCAATGGTGCAATATCTTAGTTCCCCAATGATACTTCTAATTCATTACTTCTCTACTATCATGTATAAATGTATTTCTTATAAGTTCATGCCCTCAGGCCTTCAACCACTCGTCACCATCCTCCATTTCTTCACCAGAGTGTGAATACCTCAACTGCAAGACCACCAGGATCACAGGGAGCATTCAATATTAGTTGCTGCTGTATCTATGGAACTTGGTTTATGAAAAATGCTCCATAAATGTTTGCTGAATAAAAAACCTACTGTCATTCCTCCCATTCATGAAAAACTAACTCACAAGATTCCTCTTTACTTGAACTCTTATCTTCATCCTGGGTGAATTCTTTGTTCAACTAATTTAATATTTAGCCTTATAATTTTTTGATATCCTCAGTTCCAGTGAGCTTCAGCTTAACTTCAGCCACTCCGAATTGTGTTGGTAACTTAGACTTGTCATCACCCAGGTCCCTTCTGTCTTGAAATAATAAATGTATGCATCCTACTCTCTGGCCACACATTCCTGCTTTTCCGCTGGTTTCTGCTCTATTTCCTCTTAAATTAGCTCTTCGACATTATGGAGAATTATTGTTCCCTGACCTCTCTGTATTGTCCTAATCTGCAAATTCCCTCTCTCATTTTATTTCCTTCTTTGTATAGCCTATGCTTCACAATATATCCCTTTAGTTCTTGTAAGTTCTTTAATTGCTTTTCTCACTTCTTTTTCACTGTACACCTGTGGGACAATATTTGTGCATGATCAATCCAAATGTCTTTTCTTCTGTAGCTAAGTTGTAGAAAGTTGTAGAAATTCACTTAAAAATTTAGGCTTTTAATGTTATTTTGATTTTTGATATCACTTGGCACCCTTTCCACATGATCCTACTCAGGACCATTTCCCTTCCCCATCAACAGATATTTAAACCTTCACAAATTGTATTAGTTTGCTAAAGCTCTGTCTGAGTCCATTTTC
Organism: Cacajao melanocephalus; assembly: GCA_963573385.1. Classification (NCBI taxonomy): domain Eukaryota; kingdom Metazoa; phylum Chordata; class Mammalia; order Primates; family Pitheciidae; genus Cacajao; species Cacajao melanocephalus. The sequence continues at coordinate 27,075 of CAUYLG010002936.1, forward strand.
TGTTGCTATTAACAGAACACCACAGACTGGGTAATTTATTTTAAAAAGAAATATATTTCTTCCAGTTCTGAGGCTGGGAAGTCTTGAGGCGTCACATCTGGTGAGGGTCTTCTTATTGCATCATAACAAGACAGAGGGTATCGCATGTCAAGGGGGCAAGAGCATGTCAGCTCAGGTCTTTCTTCTTCTCTTTATGAAGCCACCAGTCCCATCATGGAGGCAAACCTTGATGACTTTATCTCATCCTAATTATCTCCCAATGCCTCACCTCCAAATGCCGTCAACATATGAATCTGGGGATTAAGTTTCCAACAAATGAAATTTAGGAGACACATTTAAACCACAGTAGGCTACCATAACAAAGCACCACAGTCTAGGTGGCTTAAACAACATACATTTGTTTTCTCACAGTTCTGAAAGTTAGAAGTTCAGAATCAGGGTGTTTTCAGGGCTGATTTCTTCTGAGGCATCTCTCCTTGGCTTCTAGATTGCCATCTTCTCCCTTTGTCTTCACGTGGTTTTTTCTCGTGTGTCTAGGTCCTAATCTCTTCTTCTCATAAGGATATTGGTTATATTGGATTAGGGCCCACCTCAATGACCTTATTTAACTGTCCTTACCTCTCTAAAGACCCCACCTCCAAATTCCTTACATTCTGAGATACTTGGGGTTAGGACTTCAACGTATGAATTGGTGGTGGGGTTGGGGGGTTGGCAGATAGACACAATTCAGCCCAGGACATCAGTCTTCTGAAGCCTGCTCCTTCACCACCTCATCTTTCCTCTTCATAGAGGAGATAGAATTATCTGCCTTCTCCCACTGCCTTATACATCTGACTGTAAGGGGTTCTCTTCTTTCCTCACCCCCTCCCACAAATGAATGCTGTGGCTGTGCTTCAAGTGTTTGTGTGCCTCAAGAATTCATGTTGAAACTCAGTCCCCAGTGCAACAGTATCATGAGGTAGAACCTTTAGGGGGTGATTAGGCCATGAGGATTCCACTCTCATGAATGGGATCAATGCCTTTATAAAAGAGTTTAAAAGAGTGAGTTCATCCCTTCCATCCCTTCTGTCACGTGTGGACATGGTGTTTGTCCCCTCTGGAGGTTACAGCAACTTGGACACAGAGAGTAAATCCTTACCAGACACCAAATCTGCTGGCTCCCTGATAGTGGACTTCCCAGCCTCCAGAATTGTGAGAGAATAAATTTATGTTGTTTATAAATTACCCAGTCTAAGATATTTTGTGATAGCAGCAGGAATGGAATAAGACATAAATTGGTACCAGTGAAGCAGGAAATTTCCCTGACATTTTCGTGGGCAGGAACTGGAGTGCATACGCACTAGAACTAGCCAGCTGCTTTGGTGCCAGCAGGGTGGACTCCACTTGCTTAGTCCCACTGTGTTCCACCCCTCATAGGAGGGAGAGCACAGGTGAGTGGGTGCAGGAGCTGGGGTGAGTGCTTTTGGGTACTGGCAGGAGCAAGACTTCATGTGGCCCTACAGCAGTGTCTAGGGGTATGCTCGTGACCCCTGAAACCCTAGAAAGAGTGTTATAGTCAGTGCTCTTTTAGCTTTGCCATTTGTGGATGGCTTAAGTGTTAACGGCTCAGTGGAGGGTCAGTGTGACAGTCTTTTGCACCAATACCCGAGTTCTTGTTCAGTGTCCAGGAGGAATGAGGTTGCACAAACAAATTGGAGATGGTAGATGCGGGGGATTTTATTGCAGATGAAAGTGGCTCTCAGTGGGAAGGGGAGCTGAAATGTGGCTGGTTGGGAAAATAATCTTCCCCCAGAGTCCAGCTATCCTGGCTGGATTCCTCTCCAAAGCAGTGCCATCAAGCTGTCCCTCTGAAGTCAAGCTGCTTCTCTCCAATGTCCAACCGTAGTCTCTGATGTCTAGCTGCTTCTCCTCTTCTCCTCCCTCTTCTGGTAGAGCCTGGGGTTTTTATGGAAATAGGATGGGGAGGGGGTAGGGCAGGCCATGGGTGGTTTTAGAAAAGGCAAAATCTGAGTGGGAAAACAAGGATGTAAAATTCTCACTTTGGGCAGTGGTATTAGGCTTTTCAGCTTGAGGGTGGGGCCCTCACTAAGGACCCACCCTCTTCTGCCTAGAATTTCCCTGCCTCTTGTCTCTATCTCCAAGACGTGGGGTGCTTCTGTAACAAATACCTAAAACTGTGGAAGCAGCTTTGGAACTGGGTAATGGGTAGAGGTTGAACCATAAAGGGCTATTTTTGATTAGGACTCAGAAGAGGGAGCTGTGTAGAGAGCCTCAATCTCTAAGAGGTCATGAACAGAATGTAGTGAACAGAATATGGACAGTAAAGGCCATTCTGAGGAGGTCTCAGATGGAAATGAGGAACCTTATTAGAAATTGGAGGAAAGGCCATTCTTGTTACAAATTGGCAAAGAACTTGGCTGAGCAGTGTCCATGTCCTAGTAGTTTGTGGAAGGCAGAACTTAAGTGAACGAGGATATTTAATGGAAGAAATCTCTAAGCAAAGTGTTGAGGGTACAGCATAGCTTCTCTTGACTGCTTAGAGTAAAATTTGAGAGAAAAAGAAATGAATTAAAGATAGAATTTATCATTAAAAGGGAAATAGAACTTAAAGAGTTGGAAAAATCTTAGTCTGGGTAGTTTATAAAGAAATAAAAGGTATATATGCAGGAAAGAACACCAAATGGTGTGCCCAAATGAGCATTTGATAAGGAGATTAGAATGCAGAGAAGGAAGCCAGATACTATTCATCGATACAATGGAAGTATGCCTCTGATGGCATTTTGGAGATCTTCAAGGTAGCCACTGCCATCATAGGGCCAGAGTACTAGAGCCTGAAGGCAGAATGGTTTCAAGGGAAGGGCCCATGGTGCTGGAGAAGCCCAGCGAGCTTGTGGGACCTCAAAACTCTCTGTCCAGGACTGCCTCAAGTCCTCACATTCTGCAGCTCAAGTGGGGTTGGTGGGTGGGGCTGCCCCTCCAGAAGGCACAGGGATAAACTTTGGGTAGCTTCCACATGGTGCTAACTCTGCAGGTACACAGAACACAAGACCTGGGGGAGGGCATGACTTCTTCCACCTAGATTTCAAAGGATGCCCCAGAGAGCCTCAGAGCCCAGGCAGAGAACTGCCACAGGAGTGGGGCCACCACAGAACAATGTCTGGTAGAGTGAGGTTAGTAAGACCCCAGAACTGTAGAGCCGCAAGTATGCAACTCCAGCCTGTGAAAGCCAAAAGGCACAAGACCACAACTCATGAGAGCTGCAGCGTGGAATGTTCCCAGGAAAACCAGTGAGCTCTTTCCTTTCATTCCTTCTGCCATGTGATGGTACAATATTTGTCTCCTCCAGATGTTACAGCAACTTAGACACAGAGAGCAAGCTCTCACCAGACACAGACTCTGCTCACACTTTAACCTTCAACTTCCCAGCTTCCAGAACTGTGAGAGAATAAATTTAGGGAATACTCAGGGCCTTGGGGGACAACCCCTGCCCCAGTATGTCTAAAAGGGGAGATATGCAGCCAAATAAGATGATTTTCAAGCCTTAGTATTAATGAGTAGACAGTGTTGTTTGCCTTGTTGGGTTTTGGACTTACTTTGGACCTGTTGCTCCTTTTTCCTTTTCTATTTCTTCCTTTTGGCAGTTCTGTAAACAGTAGCTCACTCTGGGTTTGGAAGGCTGTTGGAAGAGTCATTTCCTATCCTGGGTCAGGAGGAAGGATATATGGGCTCCCAGAACCCTTCCTAGCTCCCTTATTTCCAGAGCCAACTATACCCTGCTCCCTTACCAAACAATTTTCCTCTGTCAGAAAAATTTTCTTAAACTTGGAAATAGGCAGAAGAGGTGACAGGGCATTTATCAGTGTAGTGGGCTTAATTCTTAATTGTCTTTGGGCAAAAGTTGATGTTTGGTTTTTGTTTGAGATATAAATAATTTCTGTCTAATATAACAGTTGATCCCAAAGGTTCTGGTTTGTTTTCTTGTTGGACTTTAACCAGTTTCTAACCGAGCAATCTTATGCTAATATTTTCTATAAATATCTAACTTCTCAAATGCTCTTTGAATCAGTTATAACATCTTATTGGTTCCCTCATTAATTAATGAGTTGAATAAAACTTTGAAACCTATTCATTTTTTATTTCTATGAGAGTCATGTTATCTTTTTTTTTGAAAATTGTACTTTAACACTTTTATTGTGTACAGAGGCAAACAAAAAGGAGAGGTTATTAGACTTTGCAGTAGAACCATCTTTATTAATTATGCTGTGGAACTTCTCTCTCTGTTTACCTTTCACGTGAAGAAAAGCTTGTTCTCTCTTTTTTCTTTATTTTTATTTCTTTATTTTTTTTATTTTTGAAAGAAAGAAAAAGAGAGGAAAGAAAGTGAGAGTGAAAGAAACAAAAAAAAAGAATGTAAGAGAGAAAGAAAGAGGAAGAGAAAGAGGGAGAGAGAACAGGATTCTTGTTCTATTGCCCAGGCTAGAATGCAGTCTAAAAATGGGTATTAAAAACCTCTTTTTTTGCCAATAATTGTGCTTAACAATGGAGACAGGAAGGAATAAGGGATGAAAATAACAAGCAGCCAAC
>CAUYLG010002938.1:0-10910 GCA_963573385.1 Cacajao melanocephalus
CCAGCACAAACACAAATACACACACAAACACATACACAAATACACACACCAGCACAAACACACACGCCAGCACACACACACAAATACACACACCAGCACACACACACACACAAATACGCACACCAGCACACACACACACAAATACACACACCAGCACACACACACACACACAAATACACGCACCAGCACACACACACACAAATACACACACCAGCACACACAAACACACACACAAATACACACACCAGCACAAACACACACGCCAGCACACACACACAAATACACACACCAGCACACACATGCATGCACATGAATACACATGCACACACATGAATACACAATGCATACACATGAACACACATGAACACACATATGCACACACATGCACACATGACTACACACATGCACACATAAATACACACGTGTGCACATGAATACGCACATGCACAATGCATGTACATGAATACACACATGAACACACATGCATGCACATGAATACACACAAATACACACACCAGCACACACATGCATGCACACGAATACACATATGTACACATGCACACACATATGCGTGCACATGAATACACACATGCACGCACATGAACACATACACACGTGCATGTGAATACACACATGCACACATGAATACACACAAGCACACAGGAACACACATGCATGCACATGAATACACACATGCACACACATGCACACACATATACACATGCATGCACATGAATGCACACATGCACACACAAATACACACACCAGCACACACATGCATACACATGAATACACACATGCACACACATGAACACATACACATGTGCATGTGAATACACACATGCATATGAATACACACATGCACACACATGAACACACATATGCACATGCATGCACATGAATACCCACAGGCACACACATGAACACACATATACACACGAATGTACATGAATACACACAGGCACACACATGAACACACACATACACATGCATGTACATGAATACACACAAGCACACTCATACACACATGCATGCACATGAATACACATGCACACACACAAATACAGCAGCACACACATGCACATGAATACACATACACACATGAACACAGACATACACACATGCATGCACATGAATACACACATGCACACACACATGCATGCACATGAATACACACATGCACACACATAGGCACAGGCAGCAAGACTATTGTCCCTGTCATGCAGGCTGTCGGAGAGGAGAGGTGAGTGAGGGGCAGGGCTGGAGGGCGGCAGGGGCCAAGCAGAGGTGTCCTGGCCAAGCAGAGGTGTGTGTATTTCATGACAGAGAGAGAAGAGGTGGAGTAAGGAAAATTGGAGATGACAGGAACAGGGTGTGGGCGGAGTTTGGATGGGGGGGTCTACCTTGGAAAGGTGCAGAGACTGGCAGGAAGGAGGGCAGATTAGGCGCCTTGCTCTGGAGTGCTGGGAGGGAGGGGGTCTCGGGTGCTCACCCTGACTGTGGTCTTTTCAGGAGAGCCAAAGACAAGCTCCTTGCACTGTGTTTCTAGGGGAGGCTGGGGCTGCACGCGGGGTCAGCTGAAGATGAGGGAAGAATGCTCAGCAGGGCAGCTCGGCCAGGCAGGGCAGACCCCGCAGAGGCTGAGGCTGCCCCGTCCTAGCCCTGTTCCTGGTGAAGACCTGCAAGCGGCCTCCGGATGCACAAAGCAGCGGCTCAAACAAGGGCTTGGCCTGGCCGGTGTCCAGGGGCTGAAAGCCTGCTGCTCATTCAGATGGGCTGGAAGTGGCTCAGCTCCCCTTCTCTCCCTGCCTGTTTGGAGTCTCAGGATGCCGACAGAGAGGTCTGAGCTGAGCATGCCAGGGAGGGTGATCCGTCACACTCTGTAAGGTGTGAGTTTGCACAGAGGTGCGTGGAGGCACGCTTACTCCATTTCCTCACCTCTGGGCAGTAGCGTCTGATGAGTTTTATTTTCTTCCTTTGCTCTTTTGTGGTTTGTTTTATTTATTTATTGTTTTGAAATGGAGTCTCGCTCTGTCGCCAGGCTGGAGTGCAGTGGCATGATCTCACCTCACTGCAACCTCCCAGGTTCAAGCAATTCTCGTGCCTCAGCCTCCTGAGTAGCTGGGATTACAGGTGCCCACCACCAGGCCGGGCTAATTTTTATATTTTTAGTTGAGACGGGGGTTTCACCATGTTTTCCAGGCTGATCTTGAACTCCTGACCTCAGGTGATCCAACCACCTCGGTCTCCCAAAGTGCTGGGATTACAGGCTTGAGTCACCATGCCAGGCCTCTTTTGTGATTTTAAATTTAGTTTATTGGCAGGGCACAGTGGCTCATGCCTGTAATCCCACCCTTGACTCCTCTCTGCATCTCCCAGGCAAAGGACTTTCCATTCACAAGTGAACATGCACTGGCAGGTCTCCTCCTGCGACCCCTCCACCTTCTCCAGCTACTGCCCAGATCCCTCTTCTTCCTCCAGCTTCTCTGTCAATTTGCCTCGGGTAGGGTCTGTGCTTTGGGATGTGATCAGCACTCCCCAGGCGATCCTCATGTGCAGCTGGGGGTGGGGAGAGCCACCAAGTCACAGCCTTCCAGAAATTTCACCTGTCCTTATTGCCTTAACCAATGGCAAGCTGGTAAATGATTAATAGTCAGCTATAGGGCACGGGGACAAAAAGCCCTGATCTGTATCAATAGCCAGTTCCTATGGTGTAAATATTTCCACCATGGCCACTTTTGAGCTGCCAACAGGAAGTGTACTGGCTGTCAAAATTCCTGCAAATTTAACAACCCAGGACAAGTCAATCTGTGGGTGGCATCTCCCTGGCCTGGGTCTACTCTCTGAGCTGGCTTACCTGTCCCTCTAGAACCTGGTTAGGCCATGGATGAAAATCAGCTTCGATGCCCATTGCAGAGGGAAGGAAAGGATGTTTGCACTGAGTGACTGCTGGGGCGAGAGAGGCTTCTGAGATTTACAGTTTTACAAAGCACTGCAGTGATCTTATGTAAGACTCAAGTCTAAAGTGCAGTGGGCAAGACCACACAGCAAGCAGCTTCTACAGCCAGCCTCAGGCCACCCCAGCTTCGAGTCCCCAACGCGAGTGCCTCTGGGAGGAGGTTTCTAACAGGTAAGTGGTCAGATTCTGTCTCTGCCCTGCGGATGGATGGGCTGGCACTTGGCAGCTCTCCTACCCCTTACACACTGCGCAGAAGTGTCAGACTTCCTCGCCTGGGAAGTAGGAAGTGATGCAGGGGCTCCCGATGTCTTCTCGGCAGGCTTGGTGGTGGACATGCTGGGCCGTGTTCCAGAGGCCAGTTGCTGGCTCTGTGGGTGCTGAGAGGAAGGGTGAGGTCTATTTTCTGGCCAGGATGAATCCAGCAGGTGTGTTAGTTTATGGCCATTTGCTGACTCATGGGTCGAATGGACGCTCTGGAGCTAATGGTCCTCAGATGTCCTGCTGTCCTGGTGTGGCAGAGGCATGGCATCTTGGCAGGCCAGTTTGGTGGCATCCGGGGAACCATTTTGGAGGCTCAAGGTGCAGCCTGCTTCTCCAGCTTTTCCAGTATTTTTGTGTGTGTATCATTTCATTTCTGTCACAAGTAGCCAGAGGGCATTCTGTTTTCTGCACCTGAACCTTGACTGATACATCTATTTTTGCTTTTTTTTTTTTTGAGACGAAGTCTCACTCTGTCTCCTAAGCTGGAGTGCAACGGTGTGATGTCGGTTCACTGCAACCTCTACCTCCTGGGTTCAAGTGATTCTCCTGCCTCAGCCTTTTGAGTAGCTGAGATTACAGGTGTACGCCACCATGCCCAGCTAACTTTTGTATTTTTAGTAGAGACAGGGTTTCACTGTGTTGGTCAGGCTGGTCTTGAATGCTTGACCTCGTGATCTACCTGCCTTGGCCTCCCAAAGTGATACATCTTTTAACCTTGGTCACCTCCAGTCCTTTTGTCCTGTGACCTTCATTCAAATCCGAGGCCTCCAGTTCCATGGGTTGTGCTGGCATTTTTTTTTTTTTAAACGAAAGGTCTCACATATTTATTACTGAATCCAACCTAATGTGGCAACATTTTCATCTTGGTCTGGTCAGATGATCGTGCCCTTGATCCAAATAGGTGAGCTGTCTCATGTGCAGTTCCTCATAGACCCAGCTTGGTTCTTCTCCAGGGTCTCCCTTTGGAGTTGTACGTGCTTTTATTACCAGTTTCCATCCGAATCCACTGGGGAATGGAGCGATTTTGCTTTTGTTTCTTGGCCAGGAATCGCTTAATCCTGGAAGCCTGTGAGAAAACATGGCGAGAAACGGGTCAACCACACACCGTGATGGTGGAGAAAGGAAGAGCTGCGTTCTTTCACCATCGTGGAATTTGGTCGTACATACTAAGAGATGTAGAGTCCCAGGCAGGACCTAGAAATATTCTCAATAGGTCCACTTACCTGGCAAACCAGTGATAACCCCGCCGCACAGAGAACGCGCTGGGAGAGGAGACGCCCTCAAGCCGAGCACCCAAGGCAGCCGAGAAGCCTGTGACGTACGCCCTAGGGTTGACCACGGTGCTGTCACTCAGAGCACCTCCTGCAGCTTCACACACCATCTTTATTTGTTTATTTTTTATTTTGTTTTTTGAGATGGAGTCTTGCTCTGTTGCCCAGGCTGGAGTGCAGTGGCATGATCTCAGCTCACTGCAACCTCTGCCTCCCCAGTTCAAACAATGCTCACGCCTCAGCCTCCCGAGTAGCTGGGATTACAGATGTGGTGCCACCATGCCCAAGTCATTTGGGGTGTTTTTGTTGTCTTTTTTTTGAGATGGAGTTTCACTCTTGTTGCCCAGTCTGGAGTGTGATGGTGCGATCTTAGCTCACTGCAACCCTCGCCTCCTGGGTTCAAGTGATTCTCCTGCTTCCGCATCGCAAGTAGCTGGGGTTACAGGCTCCCGCCACCATGCTCGGCTCATTTTGTATTTTTAGTAGAGACGGGGTTTATCCATGTTGGTCAGGCTGGTCTCGAACTCCCAACCTCAGGTGATCTGACCACCTTGCCCTCCCAAAGTGCTAGGATTACAGGCGTGAGCCACCACGCCCAGCCTAATTTGTGTATTTTTAGTAGAGACTGGGTTTTGCCATGTTGGCCAGGCTGGTCTGGAACTCCTGACCTCAGGTGATCCACCCACCCTGCCCTCCCAAAGCAATAGGACTACAGGTGCGATTCCCTGCGCCCGGCCCCACACACAGTCTTAACAACCACACGGCCTTTTTGTTGGTTCACAGAGGGTGACACAGGAGGTGTGGAAGTGAGAATGGCTGTGAGGGCAGGCATGCAGACATAGGGAGTAGGGGCAGTTGACAGCCAGCAGGAAACTGAAAACTATAAAAACAAAACCAAGTGCCGGAACTCAAAAGCACAACGCGGGTGGGGCGGGGTCCAGAAGCACCAGGGGGCTCCCCTCCCTATTCCCAAAGTCCTGAAATCACCACCACCTGGGCTCAGTCCTGAGGCCTCAGATGCAGCTGGTAAAGGATGACCCATGCGGCTAGGTGCAGCAGGGGTGCTGCCCTCCAGGGGCCTCGCAGGGACAGGAGGCTGATGCCTGGGGCTTTGCCTGCTTCGCTCGGCCACTCCTTAACAGTCAACCACATTTTCACAAGATTCTCCACCTTAGTGATTGTTGTTATTTTATTATTATTATCTTTTAGATAAGGTCTTGCTCTGTTGCCCAGGTTGAAGTGCTGTGGCATGATCGCGGCTCACTGCAGCCTCGGGCTCCCAGGCTCAAGTGCTCTTCCCACTGAGTAGCTGTGACTACAGACACATGTCACTAGCCTGGCTAATTTTTGTTTTTGTTTTTGTAAAGACGGGGTTTTACCATGTTGCCCAGGTTGGTCTCAAAATGCTGAGATCAAATGACTCACCGTCCTTGGCCTCCCAAAGTGCTGGAATTACAGGTGCGAGCCACTGTGCCACGCCCCTAGTGACTGGTTTCAAATATATTTTTTATCATAAAGAAATACGTATTTACTGGAAAATGTTGGAAAATTCAAAAAGGAAGGAAGGGAGAGAGAGCAGGAAAGAAAGAAAGAGAGAGAGAGGAAGGAAGGAAAAGAAAAGAAAGAGGGAGGGAAGGAGGAAGGAAGGAAGGAAGGAAGGAAGGAAGGAAGGAAGGAAAGAGAGACAGAGAGAGAGAGAAAGGCCAGTTACCTCTAATTTCGTGACACAGAGATAGACACTGTTAGCCTTTGGAGATTTCCATCCCGTCTTTCTTCCATCAATATCTCAGCCTTGGTTGGTGTCTATATCTGAGTCATTCTATGTGAATACATTAAATACGTTAAATTTTAAAAACAAATAATGAGGCCACTCATTATTTGTAATCCTACCACTTTGGGAGACCAAGGCAGGTGGATTACTTGAGCTCAGGAGTTCGAGACCAGCCTGGGCAACATGGTGAAACCCTGTCTCTACCAAAAAACACAAAAAATTAGCTATGCGTGGTGGCACACGTCTGTGGTCCCAGCTACTAGAAAGGTTGAGGTGGGAGAATTGCTTGAGCCTGGGAGGTGGAGGTTGCAGTGAGCCGAGATGACGCCACTGCATTCCAGCCTGGATGACAGAGTAGGACTTCTTCTCAAAAACAAAACAAAACACAAAAAACAAATAATGACATCCTGCTTTTCACTTAACTTTTTATTTTCTTTTTTTTTTTTTTGACTCCTCTGATCAGGAGATTTGAAAAAACCAAACCCAGTGGTGCAGCGGTTCACATCTATCATGTCAGCACTTTGGGAGGACGAGGTTGGAGGATGACTTGAGCTTAGGAGTTTAAGACCAGCCTGGGCAACAAAGTGAGACCCCATCTCTACAAAAAATAAAAAATATTAGCTGGACGTGGTGGCATGCACCTGTGGTCCCAGACACATGGGAGGCCGAGGCAGGAGGATCACTTGAGCCCAGGAGATTGAGGCTGCAGTGAGCTGTGTACATGCCATTGCACATTGCACTGCAACCTGGGCAACAGAGTGAGACTCTGTCTCAAAAAAAAAAAAAAAAAAAAAGAGAAAGAAAGAAAGAAAGAAAAGAAAAACCAAAACCCCAACTCAAACTCCTGTTGCTTGGCATCTTTCAGTGAAGATTTCTAGATTTTGCAAATAAAAATATAAAACACCCATTTAAATTTGAATTTCAGATAAACGACACCCTCCCATGCAAACTGGGGACAGATGTACACTAAAAGACGATTTGTTATGTGTCTGACATTCAAATTTAACTGGCCCGAATTTTGCTTGCTTATGCTCCCATCTGGTGCTGAGCGGCTTCAGATGCTGGGAGGCTGCTGGATCTGGCTGCTGGCTCACACCTGGGGCTCTGAGTCTGGCAGATCCTGGCTTGAGCCCCTCCTACCTGTCAGGTGCCAGGCCGGGTGTTTTGCCCTCACTGTTTGTTTCACCTCATGAGAGCTTCTTGAGCCCATTTTGCAGAAAAAAAAAAGAGAAGCTTCAGGCTGAGCAACTGTCCAGGATTTCTGGGCCAGAAAGAGGCTTGGAGTCCAGATCTGCCTGACTGGGGTCCCCTTTGCTTGGACTGAAGAGAATTAGAAGGAAGCTAAGCCAGGTGAGTAAGTGGGGCCGGAGAGGCCGTGACCACACAACCTCCCCAGAGAGCCCCCTCCCTAGGACGCCCCCTCCCTAGAGTCCCCTCTGAGCCGTGAGGAGGCCTGGATACCACCCGAGCTGATGGAAAGCCCCTGACTGCCCTTGGGGTTCTGGGCTTTTGAATTGCTGGCAAGTGTCTTCTGAGCCCTCAGGGCTTATTTAAAAGGAGTTAAAGTGCTCCAGTCCCTGGTGGGAGAGGTTAAGTAGCAGGGGTGGAGGATTAAGTGCTGGCTTGGGGATGGGCGGGGCCTTTGGAAGGCTCTGGAATTGGTTGATCAGTCTCTCAGCTCTCCTGCCTCCCGCAGACTCCCCACCCCTTTCCCTCTGGTCCTCAGCAAGGTTCTTTTTTTTTTTTTTTTGAGATGGAATCTCGCTCTGTCACCCAGGCTGGAGTGCAGTGGCGTGATCTCGGCTCACCACAACCTCTGCTTCCTGGGTTCAAATGATACTCCTGCTTCAGCCTCTGGAGTAGCTGGGATTATAGGCGTGCACCAGGATGCCTGGCTAACTTTTTTTTTTTTTTTTTTTTTTTTTTAGTAGAGATGGATTTTCACCATTTTAGCCAGGCTAGTCTTGAACTGACCTCAAGTGATCTTCCCACCCGGCCTTCCCAAAGTGCTGGGATTACAGGCATGAGCCACCACTCCCAGCCTCAGCAAGGTTCTTAGACATGGATGTGCCCACGGATCCCTGGCACAGAGGTAGATACTGAGTAGGTCAGAAAAGCCCGGGACTCTGCATTCAAATAAGCACAGAAAGCCCGCTCCCAACACTACCCCTGAAGCGCCGGTTTCTGAGACCCCACCATGTAGATCACCTTGGGAAAGGCGGCAGAGAGGTGACACCTAAACTTCCTCCACCTGCCCTTCCTCCCCCCACTTCCCCTCCTTTTTCCCTCCCTCACCCTCTCCTACAGGGATGTGTCTATCCCTTTCCTGAGCCTGGAAGTCTCAGGAGAAGCACTGGCTGGGTGGGCCCCTCCCAAGGACCAGGCAGCATTTGGAGGCCCAGCCTCTTCCTCCTTCCCAGCAACTCCTGCGGAGGGAGGTGTAGAGGTCCACTCCTTCGGCCCGCCCGTCCCACCGTCTCCCCTCGGGCACAGGCCCCAGGCCCCAGGCCCCTGCGGAGTGTCAGCCTTGGGGACACAGGGAAGGAGGGGCCTTCATTAGCCTAAGAAACAGAGCAGCCACATAGCTCAGCTCCAGCCGGGGGCCAGCCTGGGACACAGGGGGTTGGGCATTGTCATCTGCAGCCACACATCTTGGACAGGCTGCAGCAGCCCCAGGCTTTTAATACGGGGCCTTGAATTGAATTGAGCTGGGTCCCGGCTGGCAGTGACGGGTTTGCTAAGTGCTCAGAGCCCCTCCCCGTTGGCTGCTGGGCTGGGAAGGAGTTTCTGGGGTGAGCGAGGAGCAGGCGACTGGCCAACCAGCACCGCAGCGGCCCCCAGCTGGGCAGGAGAGGCCTGGACAGGAGGCGGCTCGGGGGGCAGCACCGTTGCTTTGGGCCTGAGCGGTGGTGCGAGGTGGATCCAGGCTGAGCTGGGGAGGCCAGGAAGGGCTCCAGTCCTGCATGGTTGCCTGGGAGGGATGAGGATGTGCCCATCTGCCACTGGCATGGAGCGGAGGTCTCACTGCAGCAAGAGGGATCTGGGCAGGGTCAGTGGGGTGGGGGGCCTTGCTTCCTGGAATGTATGTTTCCAGAAGTCTCCTTGCAGACTGACAGGGTGGCAGGTGTGTTCAGAGGCAGCTCGCCTTGGTCCCACTCAGTCTGAAGGAGGGGCACGCAGGCTCTGGCAAGTGCAGCCTGTGACGGCAGCCTGGCCCGGAGACGTGCTTGGTGGGGGATATGCGGGGGCTTGGGGAAGGGGCTGGTGGGCAGCTCACTGATGAAGAAGTCAGGCTTCCTGCAGGCTGGTGAGCTGGGCCCCGCGGCCTCCGCCCCTCGGGCCTGTGCAGGCCCCTCCTCGGTTCCCGCGTCTGTTGCGGTCCTGACGCCCTCCACTCGTTTTGAACACGGGACCCACACTCTCCTTTTGCACTGGGCCCTGCAGATTCTGCCTGCTGTGCCGGGGAGGCGCCTGTTTCACCTGCAGAGGCCAAGTGCACCGGGCAGGTGGTGCTTCTCACAGAGGGAGGGGCTGAGTGGGGGGGGCTTGTGTCCTTCCTCCACAAGCACCGGTCCCACCACCAGCTGGAGCGAGGCCTAATGTGTGCCCAGGGAAGACTGCCCAGTGGAAGGAAAGAGGGGTTGGGGCATGGACAGTCCCAAGACCAACTGAGCCTGAAGCCATGGGGTGGAGACAGAGCGCGCCCAGGACATCAGAAGCCCAGAGGAGGAGGGGGAGGAGGCAGAACCCCACTGGCCTCCGAGATCCCCACTTTTCACCCTGTGAGGCCCTTTCATACTGGGGAGGAGACAGAGAGAGCCAGGAGGACCAGGAGCCTGGAGTAGGGGTAGGAGAGGAGGCAGAACCCCACTACCCTTGGTGATCCCCACTTTTTACCTCGTGAGCCGCTTTCACATCCAGGGCTTCCTTTACTGCATTTTCTCCCATTTCATAGGGGGAGAAACAGATGCTCGGAGGGTTATGGTTGGGAACCCCAAAAATGGGTATGTGGCTGGCTGCCTTAACACGCAGTGTCTGGTTAGAGCAGAAAGGCAGGCTGCTGCTTCCAGGGAGTCCTTCTTTCATAGACCCGGGTGGAATCTCAGATTCGTGTTTCTAAAAACTCCTCAGATTTGGAGACTTCTATATGAAGCCTTTGCCCAAGGCCACACCCTGGAAGATACAGGAAGGATGGGAACATGCCCATCTGCCTCTGGCGGTGGGTTCCAGCCCCAACACAGCACAGCTGCTTTCAATAACACAGGGGAGGGACTTTCTGTGCCAGTGGCCGGTGGGACAGACAGATGGACAGACAGGTGGCAGAACTGGAGTGAGTGCAGTTAGGAGGCAGTTTTGATTTGGTTTGGTTTCTTTCTTTCTTTTCTTTTTTTTTTTAAAACACCAGCTTGAAAGCCTGAACTAGATTTTGTTTATTTATTTATTTGAGGCAGAGTCTTGCTGTGTCACTCCCACCTTAGCCTCCCAAGTAGATGGGACCACAAGCACATGCCACCATGCCTGGCTAATTTCATTTATCTTCCCTCCCCTCCCCTCCCCTCCCCTCCTCTCCCCCTCCCCTCCCCTCCTCTCCCCCTCCCCTCCCCTCCTCTCCCCCTCCCCTCCCCCTCCCCTCCCCTCCCCTCCCCTC
>CAUYLG010002939.1:0-69768 GCA_963573385.1 Cacajao melanocephalus
AGATTATTAAAGAAAAACAAGAATTGTCTGATAGGAAAAATAAACCAAGCTTTTGGATAGTTTAGTAGAAATTGGACAGCATCATCTCTGATACCATTTTGACTTTGGAGTTCCGGATGCACATTTCGCCTTGCATCACAAACAAATCATAGTGTACTGGGCTGTGCTGCACTGCAATGTTCATGTATCACCTGGCCTGCACACAGAAGGCAGCAGAACTCCCTTTGGAGTTTTCTACATTGAAGAGATATCCACACTACAGAAAATTTGTTGCTATGAAAGAATAACTCAGTCTGAACTAAAATGCTTTGCAGACCATGAAGGAAAGTGGCAGGACTGTAAACACTAATGGACCTTGTAAACAGTGGTTTCAGACATTATATCCAACCACTGTGGCAGATAAGTCATATATATATTTTTTTAAGTGTCAGATGCAAGCACAGGAAAAAAGCATCACTGGAAGCTTCGTTGAAAGCTAATGCTAAATTTTATGGAACGTGAAAGGAAAGGAGATGTCAGGGAGAGTGAAAATGATAGTTTCATTCAGATCACTTGAAGTTAAAAAATTCTTGCTTAAATGAGGTGCTTAACTCCTTATTAGAGAGGTTAATATGGGAATGTTTAAATGAAAAATCTGAATTCCATTAATAGACATTAATGATTGAATCTGAAGTGGTTCCATTTGATAATACAGACAGATGGGAGTAATGAGGGCAGAAAAGATCAAATTTATACATTAAAGTGACAGTTATATCTTGGAAAATTAAAAGACATAAGACTTTAAGTCAAGTCTAGAGCTTCTAAAATCCCCATGTTTGAATGGTGAAAATTATCCTACATTTAATTTTGATTGGATGACATATCAGGCATAAAGAAGGCAAGATCCATATGCAATGAATACTATCATTCACATATACATATAAATATGAATGTACGTGTGTGTCTTTGTATACAGATACACATACACGTAGCACTGCCTAATATTATATAAAGAAAGCTGCTTACTTTGTCTGTTCTGAGACCCAGTGCCTTTACTGAGATCTCCAGGTAAAATCCTTTCAGTCCTATTTCATCTGTAACAGTCCAAAGATATCTATAAGATTACCTAGCAGGGTTCTTCAACTTAGAGTTTTATGAAACTATAAAAGACTTCATGGAAAGGGACTGAACAGATATGACAAAAGATATATTCTGTTTTACTAATCAGTTAATGGATGTACTGACACTGAATTAGTTAATTCAGTTATGTAAACTGCAGTTACTTAACATCTCTTAGCTTCAGTTTTCTCCTGAGGAACATAATGGAAATAAACATACCTTAATGTTAACGTAAATTTAATGAAATAATGTAAGCAAAGTGGTTGGCATGCACCTAGTTTTTTTAAAGCGTTAGCTATCATTTTTTATTATGCACGTTATAGAAAATATACTTTCTCCTCACAGAGGATTGGAGAAAACCATTAGCCATGTATGATGCTAAGGATCTGAGCTATAGTTCTTCTCTTTGGATCTCTGGGGTTTGCTTACCATCCCCCACAATGTTCTTATTCTGCCCTTCAGGGCTGGGGTGGTCTGGGGGGGTCAAATGCCTCCCAGCATCAGGGCTGAGAAGTCTCAGATGTTATCTGCAATATCTCAAAAGTTCGTGTTTCAATATCCAAGTCTTTGTATACCACAGTAAATGATCTTCAAACTCTCCTCCAAAGTGCTCTTCTGAACGCCTGCCAAGGATTACTCATGTCCCAGAAAGTGGCTTCTCTGTCGATGTGTACACACCGCAGCTTCCTGTTCCTCTGGAAGGGCGCTGAGCCTGACATCCCTCAGCGCTGCTAGATTTGTGTCCTTTGCTCTGCGTTGTAGCAGGCATGGAGGGAACCTGATTCCAAAACATTCTGGTAGGAGGAGTCACCTCTGAGTTTGGTCATTGCCAAAAAGAATCCCCCATTGTGTGGCAAGTAAGCTATGATGCCACCTGCTTAACTCCATTGAACATCAACCCGCCTGGTGACAGCAGCCAGGAGACCTCATTTTGTATGAATTGCACTCCTGATATGTGTGTATTGCAGAACAGAAACACACTCTCGAAAGGTTATTATTACACATACAGTGGCATCTCTTTCCCACCTTCCCCTTCAAAACAGCAAATATTTATATAACACTCTTGCTCTAAGTGTTACGTAATGCCAGCTATTGGATTATATTTATATAATACTAGCTAGCATTCTAAGCACTTCGCATGTAGTAATTCACTCAGTCCTCAACAGCAACATCATGAGATAGAAACCAGTATTATCGCCATTTTACAGGTTAGGAATGTTAGGCCCAGAGGGGTTAAATGGATTGCCCATGGGCATGGCTAATACGCTGCTGAGCAGGGCTTTCAGTGCTCTGCTCTCTTCCAAATGGCCCGATAAACCCATGTTTATGTAACCGTTATACATAATTCTTAGTATCGAGCATTCTCTAACTCTGAAATTGTAATCATTGACATATATAGATGTATGTCCACGAGACAAGAAGAACTACAAATTGTACAAGAAACATTCTGGACACATTAGTGATAACTAACTGGAAATAAAGTCACCTGTCTTCTAGGAACTTCCCTAAAGCAAAAATAAATATAAGATTCAAAAGATTACAAAAGCAGACCGGCAGCACATTTTATGCTTTTTCTTTGCAGAAGTAGAAAATGCAGGATAAATATCTATTTCATGAAACGCTCTTAGGAGAATTATGAGTACCTTTAGAAATAGCTGCAACATAAGTCAGCTCTGAATGTCTTGATTAATACTGCCATCTAATGCCCAATGGAGAAATCCAAATTTACTTTAGACTGAATGTGTCCTGGTGCTGTCCTCCAACATTACTAACAGAAATGGCAGCACAAATTGTATTATCAACCAGGACCCTATAACTGAATCAATCATTGTGAGATAAACCTTAGAAAGTAACAAGAGACTCGGGCTCTTTAGCATTACAATCCAGCTTTAGACACCTAGTTTCAGGGTATGGTGGCCTGGTCATTACAAAAACTGAATTCATTATAACCTCCCACAAGGTATAAGACCAACATCACAAAATACCGCCAGTAAAACCCTACTGAAATAATCAATATTTTTTTGCTTTCTGTTTAAATCTCTTTAGATTTTTCCTCTCTTGCTTCTTCTTGAAAAGTATATTGATAAAACGTGTCTTCTGTTGTCCTGGAGAAACATACCAAAACAAAATGCAGAAGCTAAACAAAGTCTAAAGTGTGACGATAAGACCACGTACTGTATGTATAAAGAAAAGTATAATCCATGCAAGCACGATTCACTCGTGTCTGTAATCCCAGCTACTTAGAAGGCTGAGGAGCAAGTATCACTTGAGCCCAGGAGTTTGAGGTTGCAGTGAGCTATGAAAACACCACTGCACTCCAGCCTGGGGCAAGAGAGTGAGATTCCATCTCTTCAAAAAAAGAGAAAATAAAAAAGTATGGTATATTTTCACATTTACATGCATATATCAATGTAAATGTGTAAGTTGTTCTACTTTTATCTCTCTCGTATTATTTCTCAAAACTTGATTGATAATTATTTCCTGATAACCAGAAGATTGAGTGACCCTTGCATCCTTTTAGCTAGGATATAAAAGATTAAAAGGAAAAATTATTCATGGTAATTTATATACTGGTAAGTTAAAGAACCTTGACTCTTCCAAAAGTTCCCATAGTTTTACATGTTAATTTAATCTGTACTTAAATTTAAAATATTATACAAATTATTACATTTTTATAATCTACATGTTGACTAACAGTCTCCTCTTAATATGACTTCCAAAAATTATGCATTCACCTGGGCGTAGTGGCTCACACCTATAATCTCAGCACTTTGGGAGACCGAGGCAGGCATATAACCTGAGGTCAGGAGTTCAAGACCCTGGTGAAACTCCATCCGTACTAAAAAGACAAAAACTAGCTGGGCATGGTGGCAGGCACCTGTAATCCCAGCTACTCGGGAGGCTGAGGCATGAGAATCACTTGAACCCAGGAGGTGGATGTTGCAATGAGCCAAGATGGCGCCACCGCACTCCAGCCTGGGGGATACAGCGTGACTCTGTCTCCAAAACAAAAAAGACAGGAAAAACCTCAAAACTTACGTATTCATTCTTGTCAACATGATTGAGCAAGTCTAGTGCTATAATAGCCACGTATATATTACACCTAGAAGAATCCAACTGGTAGCCTAAAGCTCATTTGATCCTCCAACTTTCCCAAAGTAAGAATGCTTTGGTCAGTATGCCTAAACCACAAGTAGACCCAGTTTAATCAGTTTCACAAGGACAGTTCTCACATCATGAGTGGGCCTGAGACATGGCTCCATCCAGAACCCATGTGGCATATGGAAAGGTAACTTGAGCAGTGCACAGAACAAAATTTCAGGGCCAGAAAAGAGGATCCCTAAATAAGAGATGAACCTGCCATGATTTATGCACCTAGCATCCTCCCTTCCCCGCTGTCCTTAGATCTGCTGCTTCATAGCCCTTCTGAGGCTGACAAAATTAAAAGTAGGATCACTGTTTATGAAGGGCAGAAAACCTTCCAGGGATAGATCTGTCCCTACATATTGACCATTTCCATATTATGACATTTATGCATGTAACTAGAAAAAATAGAAAAAGATGGTATTTATGTAATTTCAAGCCAGTTTTTAAGAAAGAGTTGAACTATTGTTCAAAGAGATTCTGAAAACTGATAAAATACTGTCAAATTTGTAATGAATAGCTATTTTCAGAATAGCAAGTGATTTCAGTCCATTCAGCCTCTACTGTTCAAATCAGTTTGTTGCTGGCACAGCCGAAACCATTTGCTGGGTTTCTTGGAATTGAATACAAAGAAAAGGAAATAGCTTGACCTGACATTAATTAATATAATGTTGCTAGGAGCAATTTAGCTTGCTAGATGCAAAACCAAAATTCTTTGAGATTTAACCTTCTGGTATGAAGTACTTCTAAGCAATTTTCAGCAACTCCATGTGGAATTCTTAAAATGCAGAACTAACATTATTATAACAATGGCTGTGAACCAGGGACAGAAAAGAGGCAGACATTCATCCTGACAGAGATAAATAATGGGCAAAGTAAATTATTAGCTGGATACTTGTTATACGTGAACTAAACTATCTCACTTATATTTATACACAAAGCATAATGTACTGGAATCCATTCAAATGAACACAATAGTAGTTACTAGGGAAAAATGATTTTGATTATATCATTAAATTTAAAGCATTCACTTTAGACACTGAACACAGCCGTCAAGTGGGCCTTTTATCACAGGCATAATGTGAAGACAGCAAGAAAAAACTTGCGAGCTAATGTTTTAGCATCTAAAGTGCTCTCCACTTTTTGGTTAGAATATCTAAAATACTCAGGAAAAAAAAATCAGCATTGCATTTCAAATTCAGCTTCAAAAATAATGGGAAAACTTTAAAAAAAAAAAAAAGGTTAAAGGGTGGGGGGAACTGCTTACTGATTGTCTGCGTGTTCAGGGTAGTAAATGTCATTGGCCATAGGGACTGTGAAGCCCTATCACTCTTTAGATTTCACGAAAGACAGAAAGTAAAGTAAAGATAACTTGAAAAGTTCTGCTACTCTGAATCATTTACCACAAACTGAAATATACATTGGGGTTTTATGTTGATTAATGATTGACCATGTTTTGAGAAAACTGACTTTTATTTTGTTTTCCCGATTTTCTTTCTTAACAGTCAGAAATACCCATCCAATAATTAAAGTGGACCATTTCATATGGTGATTTTTAATCTTTGTAACAGTAGTATTGTTGTTTTTGTTACATATCCCTTAGAAAAATCCACATATTTTCCCTTCAGTTCTGCATGTTTCAAAAGATGGACAGAAGTTTTATTCCGTTTAAGAAGGTGATAATGTAGGTAGGAATAGGATGAGCAAGATAAAAGAGGAATATGATAATGTATAACATGATGATGAAGGCAATTCTGGAACCAGGTTTGGATGGTTCAGGGCCATTGTGCACAGCTCCACCCAGAGGAGAAAGAGATGGTGTCCTGGCTCTGATGGGTTCAACTCCATGCCCACCATTCATAAACTTGGTCAAGTTCTTAGTCTCGGTTTCTTCACCTGTAACCCTATATCACCATTTTGAGTATTAGAAAAAGTAATGCCTATACACGTACTTAAACAAGACGCACAGCACATAGTAAACACATAGAAAGATAAGCTGTTAGAAAACATAAGAATGCTGAAATAAGCTGTTATCATTGTGTCCCAGTTGGAGCTGGTATAATATCATAAAATGACATGCCAAATTATTTCTCTAATTCTTCATCACCAAATTCTTGGATATGTTTTCTACCTGGTTGTACCACACACATATTCTCTATTTCCACATTTTGTAATGTCTTCTTATCCCTTTTCACACGGATAAGCTCCTACCTGGCATTTCATTCCCAACTCAAATATCACCTCCACTGGGATAGCTCCCCCAGTTCCCATGGACAGACCTTGCTGTTCCTTTGCTGTACTCAATGGCATGTATTATCTCTATTCTTTAACTCAACACTTTATACTAAAGTTTTACATCCACCTTTTTACACTCTTAGATTGTAATATTTTTATTTCTATTCCCAAGTCTTAGCACATGACTGGCAAAAAGCTAAATATTTAATAATAGATGGGTAGAAAAAAAGAAAGAAGAAAGAGAAGAATGGAGTAAGGGAGGAAGAAGGGAAAGAAGGAAGGCTGGTTGTATTGCCAGCCTCCATCCAAATGGAATAAAGTGAACCCATTATCTTCCCCTACACCTGAAACTCCCTGAAGTTGTTTTTACTCTCTCTCTAGGTTTATATATTTTGTTTTATTTGGTTTTTTCAGTTGCTTTCACTATCTCTCACTTTAAAACCACAGTCCTATCTGACTTTCTTGCTCAATCCCTTGAAAGGCAATCCATTAGAATGCCATCTTATCTTTCTTTTTTTGAGACAAGAGTCTGCTCTGTTGCCCAGGCTGAAATACACTGATGCAATATTGGCTCACTGCAACCTATACCTCCTGGGTTCAAACAATTTTCCTGCCTCAGCCTCCTGAGTAACTGGGATTACAGGCATGTACCACAACACTGGCTAATTTGTGTATTTTTAGTAGAGACGAGGTTTCATCATATTGGCCAGGCTAGTCTTAAACTCCTGATCTCGAGTGATCCTCCCGCCTCAGCCTCCTAAAGTTGCTAGTATCACAGGCATGAGCCACCGCACCCATCCAGCCATTTTATCTTTCTTTATGGAATGTCTTCATCTGTCCACCTCTTATTCCTCTTACACTAGTAGTTTAGAACTTGTGCCTAAAGCATTTTTAAAACCTTCCTTACTGCTCTCTCATATCCAGTCTCTCCCTACTAAAAATTAATTTTTACAGAGAAAAACTAATTATGTCATTTTCTTGCTAGAAAACCTTTAAGAGTTCCCTGTTGCCTGACATTCAGTGTGCTTCAAAGTGTGGTCCCAGCCAGCCTTTTCAGAATTCTCTCTCAATCCCTTCTCCTTTATCCAATGAAGTAGGCACAATTCTCTTACTCCACACTTTTGATCTCTTTCTCTGCACCATACCTTTGCTCATGGTCACTCTCTTCTTCTCCAATTCCCTTCCTTTGTTCATTTTAGCACATATAAATCTTTTAATTAACAGTTTTTTATTTATCTAAGACTGCAGACCAATGATTCTCAGCCCATAGGATACTAGAGATCATTTTAATGCTAGAAAAAAATTAAATGTTGAAGATTTCCTGGTCTGTCATGAACTGTGAAGGGTCTGAGATTTTAACTACTTGCAAGCTAATAAGTTAGCCTGTTACTGTTTCATGAATGCTGGCAGACACAGGAGACTCCTAGACCAAAGAGAATGGACTTTTGCATCCTGGTAAAAAAAAATAAACAGCAAGCACATCAGGATATTGAGGTTCGTATCCCTTGCACCCAGTCCTACCAGAGCAATATTATGGGCCCAGATAGGTCTTTCACATCCAGTGAGTTCACTCACAGATGAGAAACACAGGACATAGGGCTCAGCATTACTACTATCTTTCTAAATTTAATTATTTATTGATACATAATATTTTAGATATTGATGTGGTTTGTGTGATATTTTGTTACAGGATAGATTATGTAATGGACAAGTCATGGTATTTGAGGTATCCATCAACTCAAGTATTTATTTCTACATGTTGGGAATAACTCAAGTCCTCTTTTCTAGCTACTTTCAAATCTAAAATACATAGTTATTAATGGAATCAACCATATATTTTCTTTTCTTTTTTTTCTTGATTCTATATCTTTTTTTCCCCCCTGAAGATAGAGTCTTGTTCTGTCACCCAATCTAGGCTCACTGCAACCTCCGCCTCCCAGGTTCAAGCAGTTCTCCTGCCTCAGCCTCCCAAGTAGATGTGGTTACAGGCACTCGCCACCGTGCCCAACTAGTTTTTGTATTTTTGGTAGAGACAAGGTTTCACCATATTGGCCAGGCTGGTCTCAAACTCCTGACCTCATGATCCACCCACCTCAGCCTTCTAAAGTGCTGGGATTACAAGCATAAGCCACCGTGCCTAACCGATTCTATATCTTCGCTATTATGTACAGTGCTGCAATAAACGTGAGAGTGCAGATATTTCTTTGATATGCTGATTTCTTTTCCTTTGGATAAAGACTCAGTGGTGGGATTGCTGGATCATATGGCACAACATCTCAGCACTGTTTTTTTAATATTTTTTATTTTTTATTTTTTTGAGAAAGCCTTGCTCAGTTGCCCAGGCTGGAGTACAGTGGCACAATCATGGCTCACTGCAGCCTCAACCTCTCATGCTCAAGCAATCCTCCCACCTTAGCTTCCTGAGTAGCTGGGACTACAGCTGCAGGCCACCACACCCAGCTAATTTTTTTGTATTTTTTGTACAGGTGGGGTTTACCATGTTACCCCTGAACTTCTGGGCTCAAGTGATTTGCCCACTTTGGCCTCCTCAAATCCTGGGTTACAGGCCTGAGCCACCATATCTGGCATCCAGCATTATTTTTGAGGAAGCAGCAAACATTTTGTAGCAAATAACAGTCAGTCCTCTTCCCTCTAAGGAGCACACACTTCATAGGGAAGTCAGGCTGTGATCCCTTTACCTACTAGTTGCCTGTATTACTAGTTACAGAAATAAGTCACCGGTAGTGGGATACACCTTGCAGTGTGTGGGAACATCCAGGGTTCATGCTTAAAAATACTAAGAGTTTGCCATTCTTAACAATACTGAGTGGCAAATGTCATAACAAATAAGTAGACATTCATACACTTGTATTTCATTAGTCCAAAAAGTATCTACACACATTTTTGAAAAGTAATTATACAGGTAATTTGTGAAGCATGGGTCAATCTACAGAAAATGTAACTCTCATTTGTATCATCTTCGGGGGTCTGTAATATACATAGGTTGGAAGCCACTACCTTTCATTGTAAAACTCTTTGAGGTCTCAAACTGCATTTGGATGTCTTTTTATTTCCCATGACCTAGCATAGTGTTTGGTTTATTCTAGCTATTTAACAGATACTTGTTAAAGAAAAAAGTGAAGATAAATAGAATTTGCCAATCAATTAGAGTTGAAAACTATGGAGATACATTTCGTAAACAGTATCAGTGAAGTCAGCTGACTTTGAAAACAATATGCGTCAAAGAGTAACTGTGCATCAATCCAGGATGTGGGGAAGCAGGTTTTGGCATTAGTTTAATTCCATTTTTCTTTGGTATGTTGTAGAATTCTGTTAAAGTTCTGAGGAGTATCATTCAATAGCCAAAAATTGATGCTTCTGGCTGGTAACGATACAGTAAAGTCACCATGACAGAGTTCAAACAGTAGTGGAATTTTGATCAGGAGACCTACATTCTAGTTTGAGTTCTTCTCCTAACAAATTGTGTATTATCTGACATATATCTCCTGTCTTCATCTCAGTCTCCTCATCTGCAGTAGTCAGGGACAAGGCTGAATTCTGTAGGGGATCCTGTTGGGGCCTCACCATGATAGGCAGCAAACAATGGCCACACATTTTATTTTCAGTTCTTCCCATCAAGAGGCGGAGTCTATTTCTCCATTCCTTGGCTCTGAATTGGCCTTGTGACTTCCTTTGACCAACAGAACGTGGCAGAAGTAAACTTGTGCATGCCCCAAGCCTGGACCTCAAGAATCCTTGCAGCTTACACTCCTGCACTGAGAACCCTCCCACCAAGCAAGCAAGTCTGAGCTATCTTTATGAATCTGGAGTCAGCAAACTTTTTCTCTAAAGAGTCAGATGGTAAATATATTAGCTTTGGAATCTGTTCAGTCTCTGTCTAACTCTTTCATTTTGCTGATAAAGCAGATACAGATAATTTATAAAAGAATGTACTCCAATAAAGCTGTATTTACAGAAACAATCAAAACACTGGATTTGGCCCACAGGTCACAGTTCCAGATCCCTGTGATAGAGGATAAGAAAGTATGTGAAGAGAGGCCTTAGCCATCCCAACTATCCCAGCCATCCCAGCTAAGGCCCCAGATATGGGGGCAAGCCCAGCTTAGATCAGCTGAAACCTCCTGAGACCTACAGGATGATCCAGCTGCCCCACCACGTGACCAACCTGAAGACATCTGAAATGAACTCAATCACTGCAGTTTTAAGCCTCTAGGTGTTTTGCTACATTACCAAAGCTCAACCATACACACACTCCCATCTTCTTATCCAGTCTAAAGTACCTGTTCTCTAGCAGCTCTAATGTTACTGAGGGCCCAGAGTTGCTCCTACTTCAGATAACTGCCTGACCTTAGAGATTACACTCTGTCAGCGCAGTCCACAATAAAGGGCTGACAGGAGCTACAACAGGTCAAACTCCTACTGCAAAGTGGGTGCAATTCAGACTTTGTGGGCTCTCTCTGGGGAGCTGGAGTGAGTTTCTGAGTTTCCCTCTGAAATCCTGCTTGGTTTGGGAGCTTCTTCCCTGCCCTGCCTTGCTTCCCTCACTTCTCTTCTCCCATACGTACTCTCCCAATAGACCATTTGCACAAAAATCACCATTCCAAGTTCTGCTTTTAAGAAACGTAAGATATCTTCTAAAATTTTTTTGGTATCCATCATAATCATAATCAGGACACTACTTGGGATAAAAGACTGAGATGCAAATGTGAAGGGCAGGCAGGGCACAGTGGCTCATTTCTGTAATCCCAGCATTTTGGGAGGCTGAGACAGGTGGATCACAAGGTCAGGAGATCGAGACAATCCTGGCTAAAACAGTGAAACCCCATATCTACTAAAAATAAAAAAAATAAGCCGAGGGTGGTGGCATGCAACTGTAGTCCCAGCTACTCAGGAGGCTGAAGCAGGAGAATCACTTGAACCCCAGAGGCAAAGGTTGCAGTGAGCCGAGATCGCACCACTGCACTCCAGCCTGGGCGACAGAGCAAGACTTTGTCTCAAAAAAAAAATGTGAAGGGCAATGTAATAAACCAAAAACATGAAATTAAACCCACCTTAAGACACAGGAAAAAGAAGACTGTGATCTTCTATGCCCCAAATGCCTTATCTGCACCTAGAAATGCTAGTAGGGGAAGGAAAACTGAAAGCAGAATTTCTTGGAATAAAATTGAAATCCTGGTAATCTGTCTTCACTTAATATCATTTTCTTAAAAGTACTAAAATTCATCAAATTTTTGACATATATGTTTATTATATTTTTCCAAAAACTCCATTATAGTTGATGTATTTGGTCCCTCCAAATCTCATGTTGAAATCTGATACACTGTGTTGGATATGGGGCCTGGTGGGAGGTGTGTCAGTCATGGGGATGGATCCTTCATGTGTGACTTGGTGCCATTCTTAAAGGATTGAGTGAGGTCTCACTCTAAGTTCCCACAAGAACCTGCTCTTAAAAAGTCTAGCAACATTCTCTCCTTTTTATTGCTTCTCTCTCACCATGTAATGCCTACTTCCACTCCTCCATGAATGGAAGCTTCCTGAGGCCCTCCCCCAAAGCAGATGTGGGTGCCATGTCTTGTATAGCCTGCAGAACCATGAGCTAAACACATCTCTTTTCTTTATTAATAACCCAGCCTCAGGTATTTCTTTATAGCAACACAAAATGGACAAAGACAAACCCTACTCTATAGGAAACTGTGCCTGCATCATGCTAATGGATAATGTTAGTCCTTATTCTTGCTTCCTTTAGTCCTTTGTTTCTTCACTGAGCAAAAACACATGTTGTTCCAACACTTCGTGCGAAAATTGAGACTACTAATGAATTCATGCACATAAATTACATTGAAATTACCAGATGGACAGCAATTTGTAAATATAATATACCTATCATCATTATTATTCAAATAGCATTATGAGTATCTTGAATCAAAATAAAAGGGAAAGAAATATTGCCATCAGCAGGGTCCCTGTAAACTGGGAATTGGATAGCTGGCAAAAGGAGAGATCTGAAGGAAATGTGAAGAAAAAGTAATGACAGCAGCAGGGTTCCCTTTCAAGGGAAGAGAAATAAGGGATTGTCAGAGAGGAAACGTTAATAACTAGCACAGTGAAGTACGTGAAAAAAAATCCCTAAAAGATGTGAGATAGAAAGCCTATATCTAGAGGCTAGAAAGCGGAACTATGAAAAAAAGAAAATGTATTTGTTGGAATACACGAAGATGCTTCCTCCATGTTGGTATGTCTTCTAGGAATTAAAACACTCAGAAAAAGAGTGTACTGAAAAACAAAATCAGGAATACCTTGACAGATACACACCGGAATTTATGCATTCTTAAATATGTATTAGTCTAAAAAAAAAAGATTTAAACGGATGTTTTCATTTTTGATTTCCATCATTTCAATTATTTTATATTTTTTTCTAAATGAGAATTATTATCCAAATTAAGATGGTTCTACCATACTTGGGTTTTTTTGTTTTGTGTTGTTTTTGTTTGTTTTTTGTTTATTTGAGACAGAGTCTTGCTCTATCTCCCAGGCTGCAGTGCAAAATGGCACAATCTCCACTCAGTGCAACCTCTACCTCCTGGGTTCAAGTGATTCTCCTGTCTTAGCCTCCTGAGCAGCTGGGATTACAGGCGCCCACCACCACATCTGGCTAATTTTTGTATTTTTAGTAGAGACAGGGGTCTCACCATTTTGGCCAGGCTGGTCTTGAACTAATGACCTCCGGTGATCCACCCACCTCAGCCTCTCAAAGTGCTGGAATTACAGGCATGAGCCACCATGCCCGGCCCACTTGCTTTCTTAATAGAAAAAAAAAAAAGAAAGAAAGGAGGGAGAGAACATTTCAATATACAGACTTCTTTTGAAATGCTGAGCACTTCATCCAAACTTTCTATATCTTAGTTTCCTCACCTGTATGTAAATGATAAGATCAGGATATGTTTTAAAATTCAATAATTCTTAGGGAAAAACATGAGGTTTTATTGCATGAACACTAACTGGAGGAAATATTCTAAATGGCATTTTTAAATCAAATTGCTGTTTGTAACCTTAGAATACAACTTAGAAAAGCAGTACTTTCTGCATTGCCTCAAATCTAAAAGTACTCAAAAAAAACCTAATTTAGTGCAGCTGGGAAGAGCTCTAATGACGTATGTTAATCTAATGACTGTTTAGTATAGGAAATTATAGCTTAAATAATTTATATGAATTTGGATATTCATTAAGATTTAACAGCATTTGAGAAAGAGTAATTTTAAGATCAGGAACTAAAAATAGTGGCATTTGCCTTTACAGAAACCACAAGTAAACAGCAAATCATAATTAATGTACGCATTACTTCATTTTAGGGTTTATGCAAACCAAGAGTTACAGAAACTATAAGATATTTCGAGTTCAATGCATGTGGTTATTTTCAGAGAATTAAAAATATTAACTAGGAATCAACTAGTTAATTTGAAAAAGGAATCAACTAGGTAACTTTAAAATAAAAATTAGCAGGAAGGCTTAGGAAAGTGTTTTTGTGGATAAACTTGACTTAGTCATAATCAAGAGAAGAATGTAAAAGAGAGAGTAGGGATAAAGGTGGCAAAGGATAATTTGGAAGCAACATCCTAGAGCAGGTGAAAGCCATGAGAATTCTCTCACATGGAAGGGAATTCTCCTGAAAATGCACAGAAGCAATTGCTCCTCAGGAGAAAAAGAAGCAAAAGCAAATGTAATTAACTACTGGTTGCCAAGACATTTGCTTTTTCATGGGCTTCAATTCTATTCTTCTTGTCTCCTTCTGAACTACTCCTTCGTGGCCACTGGTATGAGAAAGTGCTTCCTGAACTCATATGGTTCAAATCTCTCTCCCTGTGCCCCAAGTCTCATTTCAATTTTGATGACTGCTATCCGGGTACTGGTACTCCATGGATCTAATTGGGTTCCATGATTGACTTCTGATTTGAATTCCCAAAATTACCATGAATATTACCATCTGAAATGTCCCCTATTTTTTACTACAAAATCCACCCCTACCTTCCATGGATGTAACTATATAGTCATTACAAATTGGAATTGGCTAATCAAGATATTTGATATATGCCACAATCTAGATTGTTGTCATATAAAACACACATTTTATACCTTTGGTCTTCAATGTGAAAAATTTTACATTGCTTATTATTTAGGCACCAATACATTATAGAAAATATAATTTAAAAAATTATGTGTAATTCTATATTATAATACACAAATATTTATGTCTATTAATAACTGTTATAGACTTTTAATAAATCAGTATATTAATATCACTACTAAGATTTTATTAACATAACTGAAAAGTATTTTATTCCGGTTAAGTATACATAATACAAAATACCATTTGAACTATTTTAAAATGTACAGTTTTGTGGCGCTAGCATATTCACATTGTTCCGCAACACAGCAACCATTCATCTCTAGAACATTTACATCTTCCCAAACTGAAACTCTGTAACCATAACTGAAACTTCCCTAACTGATACTCTGTAAGCAATAACTTTTCATTCTCCCTCCTCCCAGCTACTGACAACTACCATTCTCTTTTCTAGCTCTATGAATTTGACTACTCTAGTTACTTCATATAAGTTGGCTCATATAATATCTGACCATTTTATGACTCATTTATGACACCTAGCATAATACCTTCAAAGTTTATTCATGGTTTAGTACGTGTCAGAATTCCTACATATTCAGAATTCCCTCCTTTTCTAAGGTTGAATAGCATTCCATTTTGTGTGTGTGTGTGTGTGTGTGTGTGTGTGTGTGTGTGTGTAAAATTACATATACATACACACCACATTTTGTTTATCCATTTAACTATTGATAAACACATGGGTTGTTTCTTGTGTTTCTTGGCTATTAGGAGCAATGATGCTGCTGTGAATCTGGATGTACAAATATTTCTTAAAGTCCCTGCCTTTAATTTGGAATGGTCATATTTTTTTGTCTCATTGTTTATATTTAAAGTCTACAACATTATGTTATGGGATATAGGGATACTGTATAGATTATCATAGTGAAACAAATTAATATATCTATAACGTCACACAGTTACATTGTGTGTGTGTGTGTGTGTGTTGGTGGCAACCATAGCTAAAATCTACTGATTTAGCATGAATCCCACATACAGTACAAATTTATTGCCCATGGTCTTTGTGTTACAACATTAGATCTCTAGAAGACAGAGAACTCAATTGTGAAAAACCAAATAACCCAGTTAAAAAGTGGGCAAAAGACCTGACTAGATAGTACTACAAAGAAGACCCAACAGGTAGGAGAAAAGGTGCTTCACATTAACAACAGGGAAACACAAATCAAAGCCACTATGTGATATCAACTCATTCCGCGTTAGGATGGCTCATAACAAAAAGACAAAAGATATCAAATGTCACCAAGGATGTGAGGAAAAGGGAACTCCTGTCCACTACAGTGAGAAATTAGATTGCTACAGCCATTATGGAAAACAGTATGGAGGTTTCTAAAGAAATTAGAAACAGAAATACTCTGTGACCCAGGAATACATCTTCTGGGTGTATACCCAAAAGCAATAAAGTCACTATCACATTAAGATATCTGCATACTCATGTTCATTACAGCATTAGCCACAATATCCAAGAAATGTAAACAACCTCTGTCAACAAATGAATGGATAAAGAAACTGTGGTACTGACATGGTACTGACATACAATGGAATATTATTCAGCACTAAAAAAGAACAAGATCTTGCCATTTGCCACATGTATGAGGCTGAAGGACATTATGCATACAGATGACCAATATTTCATGATCTTACTTATATTTAGAATCTAAAACAAAATTCAAATATAAGAGAAAGAATAAAACATTGGTTACCAGGGGTAGGAGGGAGAGAGGGAGAAAATGAGGAGACGTAGGTTAGAGGATACAAAACTAAGCATTTTAAAAAGTATTTTAGTGCCTAGTTAAGTATCTTGCTCCTAGCTACTCAATAAGTTTCTACTAAATGCAAAATAGCATTACTCATTTCTCATGATTATTTTGTTGTCAAATATTAACCTTGGTCATTTTAGCAAAAGGATAGGAACTACTTTTCTAATTAATAAAATGAATTCCTATTTTTACTTGGGGAGTCTTTATTGAAATTTGTTACAAAATGTTTGAAAGGAAATGTACAATGAAAGGTTACTTTGGTTTATGAAGAGTTTGCTTCTTACTTAACAGTCCTCTTTACCAATTTAGTTGTAATTGATGTCCTTATGAAAGTGAAGTTTCTATAGCATCTAGATTCTTCCTTAAGCCATCTAGTAATCATTTAAAGGTGGACTAATATACAATGAAGGTTAACCAATAAGTCAGGTTCCACTATGATTGACAAGTTTGTGCTGTTAGTATACATTTTCAAATAAAATGAATATAGTTTAATTAGATGCTGTTACCTTTCTAATTTTACTAGCAATTTTTAAAAGAAAACGAAACCCCTGGCCTGAAAAAGGAAAGGTCATTTAACTTTCCTTGCATTGTTTGTAATCTTTTAAAATATTCTAATGAAAAATAACATTAATATCTAAATTCATAAAGATTCCCTCCACTTTAGTCTTATTTTATTAAATATACTCTTAGTGATGTTAATTATGAAAATAAACCACACATAACCTCTAAATCACATTTTTTTCTTTTTCTTTTTTTCTGAAACAGTCTCCCTCTGCCATGCAGGCTGGAGTGCACTGGTGCGATCTCAGCTCACTGCAACCTCCACCTCCCGGGTTCAAGTGTTTCTGGTACCTCAGCCACCAGAATAGCTGGATCACAGGCATGCACCACCATGCCTGGCTAATTTTTGCATTTTTAGTAGAAACGGGGTTTCACTATGTTGGCCAAGCTGGTCTCGAACTCATGACCTCAAGTGATCTGCCTGCCCCAGCCTCTCAAAGTGCTGGGATTACAGGCATGAGCCACTACCCCTGGCCTAAATAACTTCTTAAAAATAATATGCAATTATAACATCAAATGTTATAAATATAGAAGAAACCTGTTAGAATCCCTGATTTTTCAGTGGCAAAAGTAACATCTCTCGGCTATTTTTACTAAGAAAAAAAATAAACGCTGATACCTACACATACATGTGGTATAATATGTACATAAAATACAATAAATGTGATAACATATACCTATATCACACATATCTATTAAACAACAATGATCATTCATTCTATTACCATACGTTGAGTGCCTGTAATATACCAGGCACTTTTCTGGAGAAAATGATTTGACATGTAAGGTAACTAAAGATCTGGCATAACAAAATCTATTTTACATGAACATCATTGCTTTTAAACACTTTCTGATGAAGAAAAATAATCCTAACATTTTGTTTACACAGGGTATGGTAGACACAGTATGGGTTTTGACTCCAGATTGACCTGGTTCCAAATAACTGTTGTGTCACTTACTAGATATGGGACTTATGTAAGTTACTTAAAATTGCCAAGCTTCAGTTTCTTTTACCTATGAAATAGAGACAATAATATAGATTTTTAGGGGGTGGCTGTTGCATGATAATTACACACACACACACACACACACACACACACACATAGCTTAGCACCATACCTAACACACCCTTCAAAAGGTAGTTCTTATTGAATCTCATTGCTGTGATTCAGGAAAAATCACGTACGATGACACTGTATTAGTTTTCTATTGCTTCACTAACAAATCACCACAAATTTAGCCACTTAAACAAAAGTTTATTATTATTTTATAGTTTTATAGAGCATTAGTACAAATTTCACCAGGCTAAAATCAAAGGAACTGCACTTGTTTCTGCAGACTCTAGGGAGAAAAAAAACCTGTTTTCTTCCCTTTTCCATCTTCTAGGGGCCACCTGCATTCCTTGGTTTGTGGACTCTAATCTATTTTCAAAGCCAGCAACAATGGGTTGAATCCTCTCATTACAGCTCTCTGGCCACCAGAAAATCAGAAAAGGGTTGTTTTTTTGTTTTGTTTTGTTTTGTTTTGCTTTTAAAGACTCATGTGATTGCATTGGACCCACAAAGATAATCTAGGATAATCTCTCCCATCTCAAGGTCTGGAAACTTAATCACATCTGCTAAGTCCCTTTTGCCCTGCAGGGTAACACATTCACAGGTTTCAAAGATTAGAGCATGCACATCTTTGGACAGCATTGTTCTGCCTACTAAAGGCACCATGGAACCAACTGGAAGGGTCCTGTATTGTGGCAACAAGTGGCAGGAACTCAGATGTAACTATTGCTGCTGCTGGGATTGGACTTTCCTAGGAACATGTTAACTTAATTCTGAAGAAACTTTCAATTCTTCCTCTACCCATATGAAATCGTGTTAGTGTAAAATCTATTAAGTTAGAAGCAATTATCACGCTCTACGACTATCTTAAGAGAGCTGTGTGAAGTCAGAATTAAAAATAAGCCCATTTATACTGAAATTCTTGGGCTCTCTGACACTACTTTCACGTCCCTAATTAATATATTCCATGGCTGCAGCTACCTGGGGCTTTACTGTTTAACCATTTTATGCTCTCTGTGAATGTTCTTCTCCACAGTGTATGTTCTTCTCAACAGTCTTAGCAAGACAGCATGACTGGTTTGGGCAGCTTCATCTGGATTAAGCAAACGAATTATTCTAAGTGGATCTACCTAAGTAGCTTAATCCTGCCACTATCTCACATGTTCTGCCTTATGAACAAAGATGTAATAAACAATTTAAGTAAATCATCTGGCCACTATATTTAATTCCTTTCATCTTGTAAAAAAAAAAAAGTAACATATTTACCATTTTAAAAAGCAATGAAGTAGAGTGGAAATTTTGTTTTACCTAGTCTTAAAATCAAGGAACTTAATGCAACTTCATTAAAGCCAATGAATATTTTTGCTACATCTACAAAGTTAGGCATCAGGGCCTCAATAGATGGAACACATTTGCTCACTGCACTCAAAGATGCTAAGCTATAATGGAGGTAAAAACTCGGAGATTCTACCATCCTAACCCCTCATTTAAGCAATAAGGAACTGAATTCCAAAAGATTTAAATGCAATTGATTCCACCTTTGATGCATAATCCACCTTCATATCCCCCAAAGTAGAATTCATTAGCAAGGTTGGGCTTTTGAGATTACAGAGGTCAAGGCATCCGCAGAATACTGACTCTAATTATCTTGGTAATCCAAGAGAGAAAAGTGGTGCAAAAGATACCAAGCACATTAATAATATTAGAGAAGCAATAATAGAAATAACTAGAGCTCCCTCGTCAGACACATCAGGGCTTTCATTCCAGTCCAGTATGTTAGCTTGTGATCTTCAGCTAACTGCTTGACCTTTCTAAGCCTCAGACACCTCATTTGCAAAGCATGGAGATATCATAGCATGGATTGTAAAAATGCAGACTTCTGGCTTCAGAATCACGTGGGTTTGAATGTGATTCTGCCATATTTGAGCTGGGTGATGTTGAGCTCATCCTCCTCCTTTATTATTACTCTCACTAAAACGGGAATAATACCTGCCTCAAAGGTTTGTTGTAAGGAGTAAATGGGGTACATAGAGCACTTATGGCAGTGTCTGAGTAACAGCAAGCAGTCAGTAAATAGTGACTAGTGTTACTGCAAATTAATTTGATAATTCTTTGTGAAGATTAATAAACGCAAAGCAATTTCCTCATACATGACAACTGCTATGGTCTGATGTTTATGTCTTCTCAAAACTCTTATGTTGAAATCCTCACTGCCACAGTGATGGTATTAAGAGGTGGAGCCTTTAAGAGCTGATTAAGTCATGATTTGGTTATACCAAATCAGCAATGTTGTGACTTTCTACATTCTAACAGTAATTTCATGTTTTCAACATCTCTAACCACAGACCCTATCCTCATGCCCCAGCAACTGAACGGTTAAATTTTCCTAATTTCACAAAGTAGAAATTTGACTTTGGTAAGGTCCAAATGGTTTAGGATCAAATATTAAAGTAGGAATGGAGAAAGAATTCAAAGTCAGTGACCCCTGGCTCTCTATTCACTGCTTTACCTGTTAAATTATGTCACCTTGGCAGTTTAACAGTACACTGGAAACATTTTCAAGGAAGAATATTTATATACACAAGTCTTGGCACCATAAATATTTGTCTGAATTTATCCTGCTCCAGGCCAATCAACACCTTATGAAACTTGTGATTTAAAAGGCTTGGATTTTTATTCATGCTATGTTAATATAATGGAAAACAATTCAGTATCTTCAGCAGGAATGATTTTATAGGCATTAAGCAGGTGGCAGACTACATAAACTTTACCTTTCTTGACATTTTTAAACAACTAATATAGTTTTAAAGCATGTACATTTTCGTGTCATTTAAATAAGAAAACTATTAATGATAAACAAAGTTTGTAAGACACATAAATTTGAAGCATTTTGTTTACATTGTTAAGGCCATATAAACTTTGATAAATGTTAATGGAAGTTACCAAAGTACATTCCTTTCATAGCAGTGGAAGACCTCTCTGTATAATTCCAAATAACCCTTTTAACCTTGTGAAAAATGAATAAGGAACTGGAGTGTACAGAACACTAAAGTATAATAAGAGCAGAAATAAGTGAGCTTTAAGTCCAGTTCATTCCCAAGTTAAATACGAAGAAATAATTCCAAACAAGCACATTTCATGAGGCTTATCTTTCATGGCACTTTTCTTCTGACCTAGCCAAAAGAGAATGCCCTAATTTTTTACCACTCATTTCCCCATACCAATTGGCTGGCTTCCTTCCTTACCTGCTGTGCTTTTGTAATGCTGTATTGAATTAGAACTATAATTAGTCAGCATCTACTCATTTATTCCATGAGTGTGTATTTACCACCAGGTACCATTTGTGATAATAAACAAGACAGCTGTCTCTGTTCTCCAAAAGCTTATAGTCCAGTGGGGAGAACACAAATCAAGCAGAAGTTTTCAAAACAGTGTGATAGTATCTAAGGCATGTAGTGTGAAAAGGGCTAAGGCTTAGGTAAATAGGGTGTTCTGGAAAAGCATGGAGATAACGTGGCTAAATAACTTCAAAGACTCAAATGCTAGACAGAGAGCACCTATTGAGCAAGGCACTGTGTTAGGACATTGTAAAATATAAATTCGGCTGCTGCTGCCCAGAAAATTCACTGCAATTGGGAAAATAGAGGCCAAAGCTTTTTCCCCTTTTTTCCAGAACCAAACTGCCTCCTAGATATCTCCACTTGGATGTCTCACCAGAGCTAAAACTTAGTAGGCTCAAGTTTATTGGTTTTCTCCTCCAGTCCCCAAACCTGATCCTTACCTCCTACATTCTCTGTTTTAGCAGCTGGCCCCAACCCACCCAGTTACTAAATTAGAATGAGAAGGAGCATTCTGAGGATCACTTCCTACTTCACCTATCACCTCAAAAGCATAGGACAATGTTTGGGAGGGTGAGTAGTAACAAGATGGGAATAGTTCACAAAGGTTTTGTGTGACAAGCTGAAAACTGCAGGCACTATCCTATAGACAAGTGTGCCATTCAATCACTGCTACCATTGCCTTGTCATATAGCTAAATGAAAGAATATATTTATGAGGCACTTTGTGAATTTTCGCTAGTGATAAATAGGCTCTGATTAATTTTAATGTCTGGCTAGGAAACAGAAAATTTGTGAAGTCATAAAATGCATTCTAAAGTCAAACACTAATGGGAAGGGATCATTATTTAAATTAAAAAATTACATGTGTGCATGTGAATATATACATATAAATAGCATATTCTAAAGAACATTAATGGCTATACAACTTTTTACAAGGAGCACATCAGATAATTCATATCAAATAGTATCTCTTGAAGTTAGTTATCTCTCTGAGACAGACACAAGTTGAACGTCCCTAGTCCAAAAACCTGAAATCTAAAAATGTTCCAAAATCCAAAACTATTTGCAGCATCAACATGACATCACGGATTGCAGTCAAAATTTTATTTCATGCACAAAATTATTAGAATCTTGTGTAAAATTACCTTCAGGCTACACATATAAGGTGTATATGAAACACAAATAAATTTTGTGTTTAGATTTGGATCCCATCCCCAAGATGTCTCATTATGTACATGTGCATATTCTAAAATATCCCCCAAAACCTGAAATCTGAAACACTTCTGGTCCCAAGCATTTGTGATAAGGGATACTCAATCTGTAAATGTTGACAAGCAATATTTTTGCATTGAACAGATCTCCACTGACATCGTGCCTGTGATATTTTCCTACTATGTGACCTTGGGCAAGTCATTTAACCTCTCTGAGTCTCAATATCCTCAAGTCTAAAATGCATATCAACCCAAACTTCCAGGTTTTTACGTGACCGTTAATATAATTGAAGCATGAATATATGCTAATAATTCAACAAATTATAACTACAACTATACTCACTTAAAAGAGAAGCCAAGGAGAAAGACGGCATTTTGCTTAGAAGAGGTAATTTTAAAGCCCCAACTGGCTTTTTGAAGGAGTAGCATTTAACAGATATTTGACATATTCTAACAAGATGGTAGAAAATGATAAACTAAAAATTATCCAGATGCAAACACTTAGAAATGTTGGATAAAAATCCACCTAAATCCATAGTTGAAAGTCCAAGAACAGGAAGTACACAGGTGTCAGAAACAAAAGAGAGCTGGAAAACTAAAGCAGTATGCGAATATACTGGCAGCTATCCTTGTTGGGGATGATATATGGGGATAGCTTCCATAAACTTAAGCCTGGGTTTAAATACCAAGAGTGACAAGAAATGAGGCCTTGGGCCCAAACAGGAAGAGGAAGTTAGAACCAAAACCCCTACCGAAATCTGGGACCTCAAAATATTTCACTATCAATGACAAGAAGATAAAAGCAAAAATATACTCACATGCAAAATAACAAGGAAGCTATGTCTCTACCATGGGCTTAGGTAGGAAAAAAAAGATAATCTACCCTGAAAATCAAAAACCATTGACCACTACCTTACATGGGTTTGGGGTTCAAAATTCTCCTGCTAGTTTAGCTAGGAACTCCTAAGCCAAGATATCAGTAACAATAAGGAAATGATTCTGAGCATTGATAGCTTGTAGGGTATCCGGCAGAAGCAAAAGCAAATCTGTATTGGAGGGCCACAACTTCCACCTAAGCTCACTAGACACCTGCAAGGACCCTAAAATTGCAACGCTAAAGAGATGTTTAAAGTTACTTTTAAATATCCTGCTATGAGCAATGATTAGCAGGGACAGCCGAAAGGATTAGGATCCCAGAAACTTTCTGTTATAGAAGACTCTGATAAACTCTTTGGATATGAGCATGTTTAAAATTATTGAAAGAGAAATCAACCTCTAAAAGGAACAAGACACAATGGGAAAAGACTGGCTAGCTTTGAGAAAGAACAATTCAAACTTGTAAAATTAAAAAATATAATCACAGAAATTAAATCTTAATAGGTAAATGACACGGAATAAAAAAATATAAGGCCCAATTAACAAATTGAAAGATAAGGAAAATACCTAGAATGTATCAAAGAGAGATTAAGATTAGGAAAATAAA
Source organism: Cacajao melanocephalus (assembly GCA_963573385.1). NCBI lineage: Eukaryota > Metazoa > Chordata > Mammalia > Primates > Pitheciidae > Cacajao > Cacajao melanocephalus. The sequence goes on from CAUYLG010002939.1 coordinate 24,082, forward strand.
AGACAATTTAACCACCAAAGAAACAAAATGAGATGTTCAAATACACAGCTAATTAGAATTTTGGATGGTGATAACAGAGGGAATGTAGAAATATTACTCAAAAATATAATGGCTATGAATGTTACTAATTTATAAGGTATTCAGGCTGCCATTCATGAGGCAAAAAGCAAGAGATCCTCTCAAGATTAATACATGGGTGGGTAGATAACAGATGGATGAAAGATAAATAGCTACATAGGTAGTCAGGTAGAGAGAGAGAGAGAGAAAGAGAGATAATAGTAAAACTGTAGAGTTACAGTCGTAAAGAAGATATTTAAAGCAACCAGAAAAAAAAAGGCAGATTATTTACAAGGGATCAACAATTAGACTGACAGCAAACTTCTGAACAATAAAAGACAGAAGACATTACCTTCAAAAGCGAGGAAAAAGTAAACTCTTAACTTAGATTTCTCTATTTTCCATAAGGCAAATAGCTCTGCCGACTATTGGAAAAAGTGAATTGTATATTACATTTATTTCTTTGGAGAAACTTTCAATACAGGCTATAACCTTATTTGACTACATTACATACATCTTTCTAAAGGGTAAAATAATTAAATATAAATAAAAATACAAAACAAAATCCCTTGCAGTCCTGTGATTCAGCAGTTTGGGGATTTAAAATCCCCAAACTTTGAAGATGCTGATTTCAAAAGTGAATATTATTCTTCCAGGTCCCATGTGCCTCAAAACAGACAAAAACTATGAACAAACAACTAATATGAAATCTCTCCTAAAGAGATTTAATATGTACTTAAAATATTACATAAGACCAGCAGTATACAGTAGTCATTACTGTTTATTTTTTTGTGTGTGTGGTATAACTTTAATTGGTTCAAAAATCAATGGCCAAAAGATCTTGCTCTATTTATGACATTAAAAGGTTGGAATGCGTGGATTTCTTACATTTGGCCACCAAAAAACATGGCAGCTCTGAGTTATTAGGCTGTGCTGCCCTATTTAAAAAACAAAAGCCAAAAAGCCAATTAAAACATCTTATTATTTAAAATTGTGAGGTTTTGACACTGAAAGGTATTTTTATCTTCCAGCCTGGTAAAATATTCCTAGCGGAATACATATGAAGTGGAGAGCCAGCTGGGCGAAAGGGAGCCTTTGAAGTGGCAGTGAGGGACCCTCGGCGTCAAGGGGCTGCAGAGCTCTGATATCCCATGGGTGCCTGAAAGAAGCTTTTTCTCTGTTGCTGAGTTCTCACTTAATCAGTTAGATACTTTCCGTCTTCACTAATAATTTTCATATTATCACAAATTGATTACAAAGGTTTACATTTTTTTCCAAACCAAACAATTGGGTAAATTTCAATATAAACTCTTTCCAATTTATGTATTTATAAGAATTTTAAACATTCTATATACCTTTAAAAGATACTTAGACTGCCTGATAAATAAGGTTAACAATTTTAATCACTGCAGTTGAATATGTCTCTTAAAAGACTAGAGATAACATTAATTCCTTCACATTGATTAAATCTTTAGCAATTTCCTAACTGTATTCAAAATATATACTGTATGCCCAGTAAAATCTGCAGATTAAGGAATTAAATACGTTTATATTGTATAACTTTCTATTATTTTTCTTCATAAACTACAATGACATCTTTGGTTTTATTTTTTTAAGACATCAAAGCAAAGAAAGAAAAATAAATAAAGAATGAAAATACACCAGGCCTTAAAATCTGGGTTAAACATGTATCTTTGTTCAGAACTACAAACAAATACACAAAACAGCCCAAAATTATCCTACTCACAAGCACCTTCAGGCTATTACAAGAACTGAAAGGCAGCCAAAGATTTGTTTTCTGACAAATACTCAAGTACTCTAATACTAACATGAAATGGTATGACAGTTACCCTCACAGGATGATGACTTTTGTTTCATAAACCACTTTAAACACTAAATTATTAAACTGAAATTTGGTTTTTAAATGATGAGATTAAAGTCACATGTTCATATCCCAGAAAAATGTGAGTAGAAATAAGTCTGAATTGTGTAAAATAATTGAGTATGCGGCCGTGATTTCAGGGGAAGCAGCACAGACTTTCAGTCATCATATCGTGTTTAAGCTTGGAGTGAATTCCATGGCCTCCCTAGGCCTGTCTTGTCATTCTTATCGCTGCATAGTGATCTCTGTATACAAGGAACAAGGAACAATAATAATATCTAATGTTTACTGAATAGTGAATATGAACCGGCCTTGTTTCAATCATTTTACATATACTACCTCATTCAGTCCTCATAAAACCTCTATGAGGTAGGCAGTCTACCTCATGTACAGTTCTATTCGACAGATAAGAGAAGAAAGGCAAGCTGGGTTAATTTACTTGCTTGAAAATCACTGTTAGCAAGAGATAGGCGATTTGAATACAGGCACATTTATACATGCACACACAGAACCTGTGTCTGTGTATGTGTGTGTGCGAGTGTGTGTGTAAACATAGTAACATAAGACTTACGATTCTAATCATCTTCAAGTATACAACTCAGCGACACTAAGTGCATTCACAACATTGTACAACCATTACCCCTATCAATTTCCACAACGCTTTCATCATCCCAAACAGAAACTCTTTACCTTTTAAGATGAATTCTCTTTTCTCCCTCCGTCAGTCCCACAGCCTGTCTTTTTAACTACTTCCTTCTTTTGAGTAAATGAAGTAAAACTGAATCTCTTTTTAAAAAAACTGAGAAATAAACAAACTAAAACACATTTTGTCACCCCAAATCCTTAATAATGGAAAGTCTGAAGATGTATTTTAGGCAGAATAAAGATACTACCAGGGAGAAGATCTGAGTGTGAGAAGGTATCATAGGCAGATATTGTTGCATTTTTAATTAAATCTCAACAATATTGATTGAATAAAATAGTAGCATTTAATTTGTGTCTTTAAAAATGAGAATTAAAATGTCAGGTATCACGGTATGTAAATTAGGAGGAAACTATGATCAAAATTAAATCATTTTAAGGTTCTTTTCAGTATGAAGGTAAATTGTTTTAATACTTGTAGAAGAATAGATGTGGAACACATAAATGCTAAACAAGTTGAGGAGAAAAAAGTAAAAGGATAAAAAAAGACATAAAAGATGAAAGAAATATATACACACACAACCCAACAAAAAAAATACTTGATATAGCTATAGTGGTGCATAGAGTATAATATATTCCATGAAATACCTATGTTAGAGAAGTAGAAATGTTCAATATTAATGAGTTTAGAGTGCAACCCAGAGATTTAGAAGAAGAAGAGAAAACCAAAAACAAAGAAAATAAGAGGAAATATTAAAAATAAAATCATAACAATGAGAAGCAAAAACATACAATAGAAAGAATCAACAAAGCCAAAAATCAAGCCTTTGAACAGATTAATAATACAGAAAGACTTCTGGCTAGATCAATCAAAAGACAAATAGAAGACACAAAATTAAAAAAAATATTTGTAATAAGAAAGAAACATTACAATAAATGCTACAGAGATTAAAAAGGCGAAAAGTTATTAGGAGTAACAGTAATGTCAAATATCTTGAAAAGGTCGAAAAAATAGATAAATCCTTTAAAAACACAAATTCCAAAATTTACTCAAAGAGCAAGTAAAAGTTTAATAGTCTTAAAACCATTAAAGATATTAAATCAGCAGTTAAAAATCTTCTTCAAAGGAGAACACCAGGTCCAAATGGCTTTATAGGAGATAATTCCAATCCTACACAAGTTTTCAGAGAACAGAAAAAAGTGATAGTCTCCTCAATACATTTTGAATGTAGTTTTCAAGCTTGAGACAGAGCTCTCAAGCTGTGATATCAAGGAAAAACAAGGGAAACATTACTTATCAATCTTATTTATGAGCATATATTTAGCAAATTGAGCACAGCATTGTTTAAAAAATGTGTATATGTCATAACCCAGCTAGAATTATTTCAGAAACACAAGACTGAATTAATAATAATAAAATATTAAAATTAGTTACTACTCTAAAAGAATAAAAAAGGAAAATTATATTATTATCTCAATGGATACAAAAAGGGGGGTTGATGAAATTCTGTATCACTCATAAAAAATCCAAGCAAAGAGACAAACAAGAAAATGGCAAGAAAGAAATTTTCTAACCTGAAAAAGAACATGCACAAAAATAAAATTAAAACAAATGCCACAGTTAATGGCAAAATATTGAGAGTATTTGCTTTAAGATAAAGCAGCTTAAGGACAAACATATTCATTATGATCACTTCTATGGCAAAAAAGTAAAACAAAATAAAATTGCATCCATATTTTATATCATATACAGACACCAACTTTAAATGGATTAAAGACTAAAACTTAGTTGCTGAAAACAGTTTATCTTCATGACTTTAGAGTTGGGAAAGATTTCTTAAGATTCTGAAAGTTCCAACTATAAAGAAAAATATTAATAAACACAACTTCATTAAAACTTCAAATTTTTCCTCATCAAAAGATACTATAAAAGCAATAAAGTAAGAGTCATATAGTAGAAAAATATTTGCTACATGTATAACTGACCAAGGATTAGTATTCATATATATAAAGAACTTCTACATATTAATTTGAAAAAGAAAATCCACTAAAAACATAAACAAAAGGCCCCTTCTGAAATTTCAAATGCAATCATGGAAGGAATCACACTGTAGTGTGTAATCATTATGTCATTTGGTCTCCTCAGTACTTAAAATCTAAATAAGATTAATTCAAACACCTGTTGCATGGATTGTGGAAATTCAAAATCTTCCCTAACTATATGCAAATTCCTGGGAATGGAGAATGTGGAGGTATGCCTTAAATTCTCATAATCTCTTCTGATATTATTTTCTTCCTCAGGTTGAATATTTTTACCCCTGCCGTGTGTCTCATGCCTGTTTTTACATATTCATTCTGGGGTCATTCCAGATATGGAATAAAGGTCCTTCTTCTAACCCATCTCTCAAAAGCTGCAAGAAAATCAAGGCTACTAACTGTAACGAAACTTCTACTGGAGATTTGGGGGTCCCAAGGAGGTTCCAGAATATTCTTCCCCCAAATTTTCACTGACAGAGTTATGCCATGTAGCACTCCAGCCTTTAACCTTTCTGGCATCTCTGACACCCACCTCACTTCCAATACCACTTCTCTGCTTCTACCCTCTCTTCTCCACCTGCCTCATAGAAGCAGAACTGTTTCTTCTTTACTTTTATTCCTGCCAATACCCATTCCCTCAGGTCTCACCTGTCCTGGTAAAAGTGGCATAAACAAAACAGTCCTGCCCTGAAAAGAGTTCAGGAGCCAGCTGTTAAGATAACATGTTTTCACCCTGCTGCATCTAAAAGAAATAGAACTATGACAGGATTTGTAGTAAGTAATGATTCTTATAAATGTCTCATACACTGAGAATTTTGAGAGTACTCACATCTGTTGGAAATTGATCTGAAAGTTAAGTTTTATTAGACTGCACCTCTGCATGCCTAACTTTTGTCCATATTCTAACAAATTATCATTTGTCCAGACATATCTTTTTAATGTGTTTAATGTCCTATCTACTTCTATAACTTTCAATCCACCAATCTGCCTATCAATATCATATAACTAAGGTGGTTTATTTTAGATTAGAAATCTGTCTTATTTTTCAACAGAGTTTAACAGTCTTTGTTTTATGCAAACTTTATCAAAAATATATTTTCCATGAAAGAATATCTACGTTTTAGGGTCAACTGATTACTAGAATATTTTACAAGTAATATGTAAAGTTGATTTTTAAAAATAAGACATACTCCATGGACATATATCTTAATTCCATCTCCCTCATCCCCACCCCAAGCAATTGTCATGAATGTGACATCTAGCTTGGGTGCCACCAACTGTTTTTCTCCAAATAACAGCTAGTAAGGATCGGAAGTGGTGACCAAAGTGGTTCCCTAGTCATGACTGTGATTGACAAGCTTCCTAAACCACTTCCTCTTCAGGTAATAATGTCCCTCAGTTTTTTGACTTTCTTTATCTCACACAGCGTTGACAATTATTCTCAAAATTAATTGACATTTCATTGATAAAAAGAAGAGCCAACTACCAAATTTTTTATAATTCAAAAGCATTCACATTATAAACACATGAAACAAAGTTTAAGGCACTCTTTGTTCCTTCAGTATCCCTGCTCTTCTTGAAATGTTATCACTGTCTTGTCTTAGGCTTCCGTATTTTAAGAATTGACAGCTAGCAAAACTCACAAATAAGTGTTTCTTTCCACAATTCTCTAGGACTTCTCAAGCAGTTTTCATTTCGCCAAAATTATGTTTACAAATTATGACATGGAAACTTGGTTGGCAGTTGAAATGAAAATTGATTTTTTACTAGGAGATTTTAAAACTTCACTTTATGAGGAGATTTTAACACCATCTATGTAGAGGGACAAAATCGCTAAAGCCTAACAAGGCCCACAACGGTTACTTGTGACAAAACAAAAACAGGACCTCCTTGTCACCTTGTTTCACAGCTGCCAGGGTAATCATAAACACAATCTATTCAAGGTTTAGTTTGGAGGAACAAGACGGCTAACCTAAAATAAGAATTAAAAATTAAGCCTCAAGCAATCCATTTTGAAAATTTCAAGGCTTCTAAATTCTAGTCAGGCAGGAAATATGTTAAGAAGTGATGACCCTGGTAGAAATCAGGATTTCCTTTCTTGACAGAAGAGTAGATGAGAATAGAAAAACTGAATCTTAAAGTGAAAAAAGTAAAGGTCTCTTTTTCAAGCATTTTACCCTTATTTGTCTCTTTTCTCAGCAGTTATCTTATCTAAGAATACAGAAAAAGGAGACAAGGAAACTGCATGTGAATACAGTCAAGACAATAGTTTGCCTCTTTCAGGTTCTGAAAATGGCCCCTGACATTGGATACAGCCATCATGCAAAGAATACATATATATCTATACACACACACACACACACACACACACACATAGAGAGAGAGAGAGAGAGAGAGAGAGAGTCTTGCTCTGTCACTCACCAGGCTGAAGTGCAGTGGTATGATCTCAACTTACTGCAACCACCACCTCCGAGGTTCAATTGATTCCCCTGCCTCAGCCTCCCGAGTAGCTGGGACCACAGGCGCAAGCCACCATACCCAGCTAATTTTTTGTATTTTAGTAGAGCCGAGGTTTCACCACGTTGGCCAGGATGGTCTCAATCTCCTGACTTCATGATCCATCCACCCACCTCAGCCTCCCAAAGTGCTGGGATTACAGGCATGAACCACTGCGACCCACCAAGAATAAATATATATATTTTTATTTTAGATGAAACACACATATATTTATATCTTATATTAAAATAGCCATATTTGCAATTGTTATTAATTTTTTATCTTAAAAATAGCCATGAATTTAGAAATGAACCCTATGATTTGCAACTAAGTACTTCCTGTTTTGCAAAAGTATAATTGTTCTGAAAAGGCTACGTACTGTATAATTTCAACTAGATGGCATTCTGGAAAAGGCAAAAGTACGAAGATAGCAAGATGACCAGTAGTTGCCAGGGGCTGGGAAGAGGAAGAGGGAGAGACACATAGGTACAGAGGTGAAGCACAGAGAATATTTAAGGTGATGCTGTATGATACTTTAATGGTTAATATATGGCATTATCCATTTGTCAAAACCCATAGAATATACAACACCAAGAGTGAACCCTAATGGAGATTATAAACTTTGGGAGATAAAGAAATGTAAATGTATGTTCATCAATTGTAACAAATGTGTGGGTCCTTGATGGTGGGGGAGGCTGTGCATTTGCAGGAGCAGGGAGTAAATGTGAACTCTACTCCCTGCTCAATTTTGCTGGGAATCTAAAAGTGCTCTAAAAAATAGAAAAGTATAGTTAGCAACTGAGATAACAACACAGTAAGAGATGGCAGTTACTGCTCTACCAAACCTCACATTAAGGAATCAAAAGTAATTGCAATAAATATTTTAAGAGGAACTATATGTGACACTTAAGGAATAAAGGTTAGCCTCAAACGGAAATTCTTGTACAAAAAGTTCATAACTATTTGATTGCATGCAAAACAAAAGCATTGTAAAGGGGCACACATCTACACATATTCTGTTGTAAGAGCAGAGGTTGCAAAAGAAGTGGCATTTGTTCAGTGTGTTCAAGTTGCGAACAGATCTGTGCTTTAGCAACAAGACTTCCTCAACTGAAAATAGAACTTTTGAGTTCAAGTTTGATCTATTCCTTTTTTCAATGATGCTGAGTCATTTCCTCCCTTTAGTCTTTTTCTGAGAAGCCAAAACTTGGAAGGGCTCAAAAAAAAATTGGAATTTCAGGTTGTCTGAGCCTTTTAGACAATCTGAAATTGCACCTGAACATGCATGCTGTTGCAACACTCATCTGCACTTAGAAAAGAATATCAGCCCTGTTTGATTCATTCTTGTGGAATAAGCCCTTAATCTGCATTCAGGTTTTTTTCAACTTTTGCACCCACTTTTAAGTTTATTTGCACGACACCCTCTTTACGTACGCATTTTAGGAATTATCATCTCTATTCTAAGGACCACAAAGGAGAGGATTAGCAACAAAATCACCTGACTGGCCACCTAATGCCATAGGACTAAGTGGAAAATTAAAATTGGTGGCCAAACTTAGTTTGACTCCATGTGTAGCTCTTTCTTAGGTAATCAACTAAAATTTCCATACATCCTCTCCATGATGTTTCCTCAAAGAAATTCTCTGATACACAGGAATTGTTTGCTACCGAATCTGTGCTGTCTTCCTTAGTATTCTGTACCCTCCAAATTCTAAATAAGTTACTTTAAAGAAAAGCAAAAATTAAAAAAACAGACATTTCGCATTGTAGATTTGTACCTCTAAGTTTTCTTGTGTATGTAAGGGCCTTTCAAGTCAATATGGAATGTAGACAAATTTAGAAGACTTCTTATTTCTAAAGAGATAATTACAGAGAGAGAATAAGCTAAGGATCTCCTAATTTTCTCTGGGATTCAGAAATAGTCAGGGTATACCTGTGAATATTTTCAGAGATGTTTAATTGGACTAAAGTTCTGAAAAACTTGGATGCCTAAAAGGCCAAGACTAGAGAAATGTCATAAAGTAAATGAAGAATTTGATTGAATACAAAAGGAAATTGTACACCATATGAGGGTAAATCTAATTTATAAGTGAGAAATACTAAACAATGGCAGGTCCAAGTTTGATTGAATCTCCTTTCAAGATTTCTGGCTATTGCACATAGGCAGAAGAATGCTGCCTGTGAAACATTACTCAGTGAAAAGAATATACATATCCTTAATAAAAAGAGCACTTTGAAAATTATGTAATTTTCATAAGAGCTTCATAAATATCTCATCCTGTGATTTAGAAAAGCACAAAAGGATCTAATATTCTCTAGCCCAGTAGAAAGCAAGCTGACCTTAAGTTTACTGTATAACATAAAATATACATGTAATTTCCTTTCTCCATTTTTGGTTGGTGAAGCTTTAAACAAGCTCCAAAGCCACTCGATTCTACAAAAGACTATGCCTAAAATAAAAGCTTCTATGTTTCCATTTATTCACATCTTTTCAGAAAAAACAACAAATAGTAGAAACAGATTATGTTTATCTGAGGACAGTAGCCCTGACAAGAGCAGGAGGGTAGATTGATGATCAAGAGTCTCTTCCTATCGGCCAAAATTATGATGGATGGTGGAGCTAACCCACAAATCAAACAGATATAATGCACTTTTCAGTATTTTTGAAAGTTATTCATCCCACTCTAAATTCTGAAAATGACAGAACATTTATTCTTTCATGAGATTATATTCACTGTGAAAATTTGCAAAGAAAAATAGTCTTTTGTTGCTATTAAAATGTTACTAGATGTATGTTAGTTTTCCCACTTTACATTTTCATGGGACTTAGTTTATGTGCCATCCAGATTCCTTACTGTCCTGATGAGCTCTACTTTTTAGTGGAGCCAGAAAAGACACATAGAATAAATTCTAGGTCCCATTGATTTATTGTATTACAGAGAATAAAACAGGATAATTCAACTCATTTCAAATCCCAGAGGTGGATTTCCCTTGCCAGAGGGGTCGAAAGGTTGCCCGAAGGATGTGATGAAATAGAGGTTTGTCCCCTTGACCCCATTTCTATGACATCAGCTCTGCTTTTGTTACTTATTGGGCTTCCATGTGTTTGCTTAAGGAATGGGCTCAGCTGCATCCAGATTTTAAAACCACTCTCTAAGAGAATTTGATCACTGCATTTAAGCACATTTGGTCTGATGCTTTATTTTTATATCTATTTCTACTGAGGAAAACAACAATTGGTAGATTGGCAATAGAAGTCAAGGGACTAAGTGAAAGAGTATGAATGATCTATAATTTGAAAAATACCTCAAAGTATTTCATAAACAAACTATAAAAATAGCAGGTACAGACTGGGGAAGCCTTAGACATCACAAAAAAGAAATTTCCTCACTGTCACTTTTGTAAGCCTGGCCTCTATTTCCCCTTCTATTCACACAGGTCTTGATACCCACTATCTTGTATTTTCCCTTCTCATCTCAGCGTTTACACCCTTATAGCGGTAACTTACCGTATTTCAATCTATTAGCATGTTGCTCTCTGCATTGGGAAAGCCTTATTTTTAAGGCATTGTCCTCTGTTAATTAAAGGCATGGGAACACAATTTTCAGACCTAGAAGAGATAAAAATTCCTCTGAATTAAACTTTTAGGGAAGATTAACTTTGATATACTTTGCAAAGACTCTGAAAGTATAAAATAATATCCATTATTTTCCAACAAATATTTGTTGTGCTTTGACTGAGATCCACACAGTCCTTTTAAAAAACACTCCAAGGAGCCTTAAAATCTCAAGGTGGAAGCATGACTGGTGCAGGTGTGGCTTTCAGCTTTGTAAACCCAGAATCTCAATTTCATCAGTTTACTCAGAAGCAGAGAGGCTTTATAAAGGTAGAGCAAAGATCACAGGATTCTGAGTCCAAGACACAGGTTTGAGTTCCTGCTGCACAGCTTATTAGCTGTTTATGTTCTTAAGCAAGTGACTTAAGCCCCTAAAGAAAAAAAAAAACATTGAGAAATAATATCTGTCTTGCAGGATTGTTGTGAAGATTAGACGAAATGGTGCATACAAAAGGGTTTTATATACTGTCCTAGGTTAAACATGTGTTGGTTAGATTCGCCTGTAGCTGGAGAGAGACTCCCTAAAGAAAAGGACTTCTACGTGCCAGTAGGCACCCAGCAGGGATTCCCTGCGGGCGACCTTTGAAGGCTGATAAGCATCTCTAACAGCTGCATAAGAGAATACAGGGACCAGCTAGAGGGCAAGGGTCATGCCCTTTGCCCTTCTGCTCTCAGCTCAAAGGACATCTGCCAAAGATCCCCTGCAGGGAAATTTAACTCTAAGGAGAGAGGCCCAGCAAACATTTTTAAGAGATCATTACATGTTCTCTTATAGATCTATCCCTTCACACACATAGTGTCTTGCCTGTATCTTCCATCATCTACTGAATTTAACATCCTATAACACTTAGTAAAAGCCTCCACATTTTTCAAAGTCCATTTAGAGCCTTCAGAATTGTTCATGTTTCTCTCTCTTCAGTGTCTGCAGAGCACCCATTCTTGGCAACCTTCAACCCCTCTCCCCTAACACAGAGCTTTTCTGAAGCAGGAATCTCTGTTGTTCATCTCTGACCTCTAACGGTTATTCTACTCTGCAGTTTCTCTGAGACAACTGCTAAGGATCCCCTCCTTTGCACCTGGAGTTCTCAGATGTAGTCCTGCCCATAGCTAAACTGTATCAGAATCACCTGAGATAGTTTTAAATTGAAGATACCTTGAGCTTTCCAATTTTGATTCAATAGTTTTAAATTAAAGCCCTAGGGAGTATATCAAAAATTTTAAAAGTGAAAACAATTTTAAAGCTCCCAAGTAATTATGATGTAGTTTATCCATGGACAGGCATTTGGACCCACTGAAATTCAACTGCTGTAATTATCTTGATGAGGTTTAAATATTAAAACAACTTAGTTTTATTAAAATGCTTACAAATTCCTTCTTAGAATAGGTTAATTTTATTCTTGTTACTTTAGCATATGATTTCTACTGTTAGCTGTCTTTCATATTATACATTGAATATTTGTATCAATTTCATTGAGTTCCTGTTCCTGACTTTGTTTTCAAATTTTTAGTGCTTCTTACTACAGATTCCAAATGCCTATTGTGGTTGTAAGAGTTGTATACCTTCCACTTACAAAAATGATCTGGAAATTCATTTTCAAAATAACTGCATAATGCTAGACAAGAAGCATAAATCTATTTCTTTAGAAAAGAACCTCTTACATCTACCGACTGCTTCTCTGCTGAGATTCTGGCATTGGCATCTTTATAGAAGAATAAGGAAATGGTTCCATGTCGGCAATAAGTGATCTCGCGACAATAAAGAAGCAAATGACCAAAAACTCAGGAAGTTCTTTTGAGACTCAAAGCTGATTTCCTCAATCACATGGGTTCTGAAAACAGATAAATATATGGGGCATAACATTTAGAAAAGTGACTTTTTAAAACGAACCTGCCATATGCCACACACCCAAATTATTGTTGACACTTTATGATACTTTTTATAAACTGGTTTTCATTGGTGGCTTTAAATATTTTTTTCATTGTTACTTCTATGGAATCAGGGATCTCTTCTGAAATTAAAAGAAAATGTCTTGAAAAATAAAATATAATAAATTGTGATGATAACAGATTTGAATTTTGAAAGCAGCCAGGAGATATATGGCTTCAAATCTGATGAAAAGTTGGGGAAAAGAAAAGAAAATACAATTTTTATACAGTAAAAATAATGTTTGGTCTAATTTTAATTTAGTTCTGAAGCCAATTGCCAAAGTTTATTTCTAAAAATTTTTAGAAAATGACACTACCGATTGTGTGAGAATAAAGCTTCCCATTTTGTTATCTGATTTTGATAATATTTACTTGGATGTTTATAAGCTAGAAGATGAGTAAAGTCAATCATGTTCCTTTATACTCATGTTTCATAAACTTTGAAATAAATTATTAGTTTAATATTGGGCTTCTTAGATACTTTATACAATTTCAAAATTAAACATATCTTTTAAAAAAAGAAAAGAAACAGCTTTCCCAATTTGCATAAGGATAGCCAGAGCAACAGATGGCCAGTGTCTGTTCTTCTCCCAGTCCTCTTCTCTACTTAGATTTTTTTTGTAGTGTTCAAAGCAGTTCTTCATTTGAAAGCAAGAATTTAGAAAAAGGAATATTCAAGGTGCTAACTAAAAGAACTACTTTCATGGAAAGCAGAAAGTTCTTGGCATGATAAAAATAAGCTCCTTAAGAGGCTCCGGAAACAGCACTGCATCTGAGGCGTGTTATTGTTGGAGGCACAAAGTGTGCATGAGATGTGAATAGTGGAAACGTGAAGGTGGGGAGGAACTAAGACCCTCTCCAGTCTCTGGATGCTATCCAACTTTGCACAAAACTGAAAAGTAGACTAAAGCTTGTGTGTGAAGATCCTCTTTTCCCTCTGTAATGATCACATCCCATCTCCCAGTGACCCTTATTAAAATATTAGCTAATAATTCTTAAGGAATACAAAGGAATCAACCTCAGCAAATAAGGCAATAAGTGAGCTGGGGATAAAAATCTTCCCCCTCACTATGGGAATAATTTCACTATTGACCCTTAGAGTCAGCCTTGAGATTGTTATTTTATTCTCATGCTAAATATTAACCTGAAAGTATATTTGTATATTCCTATAGGGTTCTTAAGTAGAAAACAGTGTTCTGAATCCAGGGAGACAAAGCTCCGATGTCAAATCTGTGGCTCTTTCCTAACTTGAGAAGATGCTGCTGTACAGAGAGGCCTTTACCCTCACTATCCAGGTTCACACCAGGCAGTGGCCATTGATTCTGCCTCACTATGGTGTTTGCTTACCCTGTCCCTGACACTCAAGATGTTTTCCCTGCCACATGGGTGGCATGGCAAGATTGTTTATTAAATGTAGGTGGGGCATGATAGCTCACATCTGTAATCCTAGTGCTTTGAGAGGCCAAGGGAGGAGGATCACTTGAGCCTAGGAGTTTGAGACCAACCTGGGCAACATAGCAAAACCCTGTCTCTGCAAAAAATACAAAAATTAGCAGGGTGTAGTGGTGTGCAGCTGTGGTCCCAGCTACTTGGGAGGCTTAGGTGGGAGGATCACCTGAGTCTGGGGAGGCTGAGGCTGCAGTAAGCCATGATTGAGCCACTGAACTCCAGCCTGGGTGACAGAGTGAGGCCCTGTCTCAAAAAAAAGAAAAAAGTGACATCATTGGTAAAGAAACAATTATTTAATTATTCTTGTTAAAGCACAGAAAGAAAGACTTTATTCAGGATCATTGCAATATGTATAGGGACCACTGTAACAAGGTATAGGGTCTTGTAGTGGGAGAGGTCAAAGAAAGTATGCTTATGGCACTATTTTAGCTCCCCTTCGGGTAATCTCTCCCAGTTCCTGGAGCACAGGCTTCTATTCTCCATTCTGCACTCCCTCAGCTCCTTCAGTGTGTACTATTCTCATAGACACTAAGTTTCCAGAAGGCAGCAGATCCCTGACTCCATTCCCTTTCCCTGATTTTCCCAACGTTTTCAACCCACTGATTGCAGAATCCACACCAACTCCAAATATGGCATGGGCAGGTGGGAATTTATATCCAAGGAGCAGAGTAGAGGGTCAAAGGATGGAAAATTACTAAGAGGAAACATCAGAGGTAAGGGGATTCTGGCTAAACCGACCTAACAGGATTCTTGCTGAATGCAGGACAGGGTAACAAGATATCACCTGGGGGATGGTGGCGGCTGAAGAACCCGATCAGATATCTGGCATGAGCAGATATCTAGCTAAAACTACTTTGCTCAACCAGGATTTTGTAAGGAAGTACAGAGATGGACTGAGAAGAAATTTCAGAGCCTGACTGAAGTTTGGCCAAGCAAAGGATCTTTGTGACCACATGGCAGTGGCATCCAAATTAAATCAAAAATAGAAAAAAGAATTCTTTAACTTTGGCCTAGAATGACTAAGCCAGTTTTCTGGTTTTTTTCTCTGTTAGTTTGTAGCAGAAACCAGAACTAACTCTTTTGGCTAAATAAAGAATATTATTGTTATTCTTCCTTTTCTTCACATCTTGTGAGCAGATGGACCAACTCACCTTTGTTTGGGGCTCTCTTTGTGTCTTGGCATTATTACAGGAGGAACACAACGAAGGGAAGGAAGTCATTCTTGCAATGACACAGAGTCATCCTACTTCAAAATGGAAAGGGATAATCCTCATTTGGGGAATGTCACATTGCATTTGAGATATATTTTTATTAGGCACACAAAGTAAGTATAAGATGTAAATGACGGAGAAATAGAAGTGAGAAGGAACCAAGACTTGTGAAAGCTCTCATCTGCTAATAGCATTCCTGATCCCTGCTTTTCTCTAACCAACTCTCAGTTGGAGTTTGGTTCGGTATCTGTTATATTTTCCCAGTAATCTGCATTTTTCCTAACTCTAAAATAGGAAATATAATGAAGTTTGTCATCTAAAAGAAGTATAGTTACAAACTTCAAGATCTGACTTGAGGCCTGAGTAATACCACTCTGAAGGTTACCCAGGTTTTATCTTCCTATCCCTCCCCAAGGCTGGTGTAATTTAGGAAATCAGAATTTACAAGTATGTTTGATACATATTCATATTTTCATGATGCAAATGTATACTGTGGACCCCATTAATAAAACCATATATTTAGTCCAACCTATCTTTCTAAAGTTATCTCATCTGTCATCTTTTGATGGAAATTACTAAAAGCAATATTGCCACTGAAGGAAAGAATTCAAATTTATTCTTCAGAGCTAAATAGAAAGAAAACTAATTCATGAGACTTTCAACTTGATAAAGTAATAAAAGGATGAAATTTCATTAATTTTTGGTCCTAAGACATATTTTACTGTGACATAATCATAAATGTTCATGTAATAATAATGGCACCAATAATAACAATAAATGTTCTGTCCTTTACATGCAGAGATGAGTCTGCTAACTAAGCATGCTGGAAGCTCCAAGAAAAAAAAATTATGAGGTCAAAGAAAGTATGTTTATGGCACTATTCTAGTTCCTCTTCAGGTAATCTTTCCCAGTTCCTGAAGCACAGTCTTTTATTTTCCATTCTCCACTCCATCAGCTCCTTCAGTGTATACTATTCTCATAGATACTAAATTTCCAAAGGCAACAGCTCCCTGACACCTTTCCCTTTCCCTGATTTTCCCAACATTTTCAACCCACAAATTACAGAATCCACACCACTTCCTAGCTCCATGATAACACAGCTTCAGATTTAGCAATATATTAATTCATTCTTTGCTAGCATAAGTTTGAAAAGACACATTTAAGCTGTCTAGGCTTTCCACATTCCATGGGGCTTAGTTTTGTCACTCTCTGTATTATGTATCCCAAAGGGTTTTCTTTCTGCTGACCTGAAACTCCCCATTTGTGCTATGAATCACTTTTGTGACCTTAACCGGGTATTCTTCAGTACTCACCATGGGATTTCAGCATTGTTACTCAAATCAATTTACACTGTCACAATTGTGCCTCTTTCTGAAAATAGGGGACCTGATCCCTGCCTTTCTTTAACTTCAAAACTGTAACCCAGTTTGCAAAACTGGGTTTCTATCTTGGTTATATTATGAGAGTTATGTTCTAGTTACTCATTCAAGTATGCAAAAATCAGCTGTTATTTTTGCTTAGTTGTTATAACCAAGAAACATTTAGTGTTTTGGCTCTTTGGTTAAGGAATATGATTAGTATGGGATCATATTATTTAGTCAATTTAGCCAAAATAGAAAGGCCACTAAAAATTCATACTTTGTAAGTAAAACCAACCATCAAATCTTAAGTTCATTTCCCTGATTTTCCAAAGCATATTAAAATTATCTATATTTTCATTAGCAATTCTGCCTGGTGGCTCTGGCTTCAACCTTTGGAAATTTTATTTTCACAAACAGCATCATCCACATTGCAGTTTAGACCCTATTTCAGGGCAGGCTTCCTAAAGAACAGTAAAGAGTCTAAAATTTTTATCCTACTTTTAAGCTAGCAAGTTGAGCAAGCTTCTGCCAGTTCCATGGATGCTGACAGAAGACAAGAGACTCCTGGGTCAGAGACAAAGCACAGTTTATTTCTTGCAGTAAGAGCATTGGTCAGTGTGTCAGTTTTCCTGTGCTGACCCTCAAGACCCAATTCCCACAAGACAATGTAAAAAGGGTCAGCTGACACCTGCACATGGAGTGAACTGCATTACAGCAGAGTTACCCTCAGCTTAGGAAACCCCAGTTTTTAATAATATACAGTAACGTGTCCTTGGGGATAGTAGCTCCACCTCCTGAGGCTGTTAGCCACACAAAAATCCTTTAAAAGAGAGCCCCAAATAAAGATGAGTTAGTCCCTCTGCTCACAAGATGTGAAGAAAAGGAAGAAACCCACGGATAATTGTCTCCCAATAATATTTCCTCCTCATTTCTACACTATCTCATCTTTTGGTAAATTTTCTTTTGAGTACAGTACTTCATCAGCCACAGTGCTTAATCTGAACAAGGGCTGGGACCAAATCAAATGTCAGTGCCTCCTAACTGGAACCTACATCAACAGGAGGCAGTGCTTTCAACACAATTTCATAGGTAACTGGCAGGGCTTAGATTTCCAGTTCAGTTCACATAATTGAATATACTCCTTGTTTCTGAAGAGACTGCCTAAGAGTGTCAGTCCAACCTGCCTGTTTTTCCATGTCACCACAATGGCTGCAGGAACAGGGTTAGAAACAATATTCTGAGGTACTGACAGGATGTTTTACATGTGCAGGAGCTCGGCCACCCCGGATGTTTCCAACGGACTCTGAGGTAAAGTTTTAGGGAATGGAGATCAAATCATAGTCAAAATCATGTGACAAAAGATGAAAAACCAACAGCTACTTAATTTCGAGGTGCTTACAAAACTTTCAGAGAGCCATATCAGAGTATTTTCCATTGTGAAAAAAGTTCCAGTTTTGACTTTGAAAGACAGTGATCACTAATGTCCTTCATTCTGTACTTCTCAGAGTCTACAGAGTTTCTCTCCAGGTCATTGCTCTCATTTCACTTCCCTGTAAAACCTCCTCAAAAAAGTATGTCCTATTCCAGTAGCTATAACTTTACATTTTTTTCTAATCTTCCCCTAGTTGATCCAGATGTTTCATCATGAAGAGCCAGCCACAGGAAGGATAAAGGCATTTTACTAAATCTTTCAATGACCTGTTACATTCTCTATTTTGTCTTATGTGGGCCATTTTGTGGGAACTCATGACTAATGTACTTAGCCAAGTGGTCATTAGCCATATGATCTCGGATCCTGTCAATTCAAGAATAGAATCCAGGTGGCTGAACCAAATAAAGTTTGAATCTCCTCCAGTGGAGGTATAAACCACACTAAAATGTGGATTCCATTAAGGAAAAAGAAAGAAGAATCATTCCCAGGCATGGTTAGAACAGAATCTCAAATTTTTCAAAGTAGGTCTGTGTAACTTTCGAATCCAATGCTTTTAGCTTTGATCATAACCTAGGAAGTGGCCTAAAGGAGATAATCCCTTTCTGAGAATAGTTCATTCAATGAGCAAACTGCTTCATGAAGATGTATGAATCGAAAGAAGTTGAGGGAGATAGAGTCAAAATGTTTTTGAGTCAACTTTTGAGGGGGCCATTCCAATGCGCCAATACTGGATGCCTATGGAAAGCACAGAGCATGAAAGGCTGTTGAATATTTTGACTATCAGCCCACTGTCATGTGGCTTTTGTGTTAGAAGTCTGACAATTGTCATACTAAAAATGGTCTGAAAAGGCAAAAACATGACACATTAGATTAGTTCAAGGGCCACTATGGTATGACCAGAGTCAGCTGATCAGACTGCAACAACCCCATAATCTGACAATTATCAACAGCAATCAGGCCACCCATGTGGCCCCAAAGGAGCCATATGCCTGACAGACTCCCAGGAGTAAGCAGAGGTCATAGCCCATGCAAGTGGCCTGCCCATCAACTTTTGGGGAAAGTCACAAATCTTATATGCAATGGTAGCCTCTAATTCAAACTATAAAGTCTCTTAATTTGTGCCCAGTCTATGATGGCAATGTGTTGTGAGTTCTGATACGCTGAAGGATCCAGCTATTAATGCTTTCACCCAGGGCAGTGCAGCCTCAATCAGCAGCTTCATAGCAGTCAATTTGGTCATAAAACAGACTCTTAACATGAGCATCTGCATAAGTGATTCAGATGGCCTCCCTTTCCCAGTGACTATACTAGGCAAAATTGCCACTCATGTGGATTGTCATCAGTCAAAGCTTTTTGGACAACTTTCAGAGATGCCCACTGATTCAAGTGCTACTCAAAGGATGCAGATTTGCAGAACAGCTGATATAAAGGATCAAGTAGAATCCCCAACTGAAACATACTGTCTCTAACATTCCAAAGTTCAATAAGGTGCTGGTCCTCCTTTAGTGGTGAGGCCTGAGAGATGATACTTTTTTCCTTTTCTATCATTGGAGGGATTGAGTGTCATGCATCCATCTGTAGTTCCCAGAAATTTTGCCTTCACACACTCACAGCACTTTGCACTTAGAAAGGATTCAATAATCGTGTTGAATTTTAAGATCATTTTGGAGAGTAAACCCCAAGTAGTAGCTCTCTTCCTCTGAATTAATTACTCATTCTACCATCCTATTGCCATTTACATTTATTCACCTATGCCATTTACATTCATCCCATTTACATTTACATGCCGTTCACAGATGGCATTCTTAACAATTTGGGTGTCTAATATAAACAGAATGTGAGCTCAAAGGCAAAACAGAGTTAAAAGTCAGTATCCTACAGCAAGGCAAGTAATGATAAGTATTGGAAAATGCCTACCAAAGTTGAAAAGAAGTAAAATTTTGAAAGCATTTCCCAGAAAAAGAATGAGGTCAGCATCCTAGGCACCAAAATGTTTGTTTCCAGCTCAGCACTAGTCATTTCAATTAGCCACACAATCCAGAATAGTCAAATACATAGATACAGAAAGCATATTAGTGGTTTCTACAGTCTGGGAGAAGGAGAAAAGGAAGGAGTGACTGCTTAATGAGTATGGAGTTTCCTGAAACTAGATAGAGATGAGATTTGCACAACATTGTGCATGTACTTCATGCCACTAAACTGTACACTTAAAAGTGGTTAAAAGAGTAATTTTTATGTTATATATATTTTACCACAATAATAAGAATTTTTAAAAAGATTAGTCATACAATTGAGAATGAATTTTTAAGTTGGGAACTCTGAACCCATCCAAGGAATGGTGTTGGCATGAAGAGTGATAAATGGTAAAGTGAGGAGGTATAAATCTAAAAGTATCTACAAGAAAACATGGATACATATATTAACTATAATCTAATTTCTGTTTGACCTTTATGTATTACTTTGCAACCAAAATTTTACTGTATTTAAAAATATTTCAGGGTATGTAGTTTAGTAGAAGTGGCCCACAAAATTTGCAGCATATAATGCAATTAATTAGCCATCAGGTTAAGGCATTTAATTTCACTCCTCCCCTATCTTTTACACTTCAGCTAACTATGGTAAGGAATAATAATCTTATTTGTGAAATATAGAATTTACATAACTACATTCATTGTCTTGAATTCTAAACCCAAGTTATGGCATATGGGGTTTATTCTTAGTTTTGCCTCCAATACTACAGAATTATAGCTCAGGGGCATGGTGAGTAATGAATTTAAATGATTTCTTCTGATACATAGTTTCTCCAATAAATATTTATCCCTGTTGGATGCTCCAACATTGCTTTTTAAGAGTGAAACTCAATGAAATTATATAACTGGTGACTGTGCTGAGCACCCTGTGGCTGTTCTATAAATATTAATAGAATCAAAATGCAAACATAGAGACCAAGAATGCCTAGAAGAAGTCCTTGCTGAATAAGAATCACCTCTTTCAGTTCTACAACATAGAAAACATTAAAGCCTAAAGAAGTCTTCTTTTTATTCAGTTCTATCAAAATATGTTAACTCAGGAAAGCCATCTAGGGATATTTTAATTTCTGAGACCATCTGTCTCTTTGAATGAGCTTCATTTAAATGAATGAATTTTCACTGATGCTATAAAAATTGGTCAGCAGCAACTGATTACTTGGTCAACCAGCTTCTTCCTCCTCTCAGTTTCTAGGACAATTTTAATGCTTAAATGGCATTACTTGTTAGAGTCATTCTATCACAGGGTCTTCTTCTGTTAGACCATGAAATCCCTGAAGGCAAGGATTATGTCTTAACTTATATTGGTAGTCCTAGGGTATAAATGAAGAGTTAATTAGCTAAATAGATATTCTTAATAAAGACGGGCCACAAATATGTGAAAATTGTCATTACCAAGTTTGTCCTGGGGACAGTGGTTGGTTACAATCTCTTAATCTGATGAAAAGAAAACAAATGCGTATGTTTCCTACAGGTTTAGTGGGAAAGAGGATCGTACTTCAGCTCCTCTAGGGTCTCAGGGTAGTAGGGAGAAGGCAGATTCGAGGAATTTGGCATATTTTACTTTATAGGTAAACTGATTGTAATATCTTCTCCAACATTCATTGTGGTCCACCATGTTCCTTTACCATAATAACAGTCACCCATAATGAACAATAGAAGGTTTTAGTTGAGTGACACTCCCATCCTGTCTTTTTATAACCTTCCACAATGAAAGGACATCAGATCATTCATATTCTAGAGGTTTCTTACATTCCAGACTCCTTGCGCTACCATCAGTCCCCCAACAAACTAAGTCCAATATTATCCTTTCAGTATCCCATGTTTCGCAAAGTGATGGGTAGGTTGGATTAAACAAGAGTAGTTTCTGATCATGAGTGTCATGAAACCCAATTAATAAGAGAAAAATACAAGGTGGCTTGGAAGATATCCTAAAGCATTTAGTTGAAACACAAATCCAAGAAAGTAACAACATAAACCATATTTACTCAGTAACTTTTTTTTTTTTTGCAGATACCTAGTCAGAACAGAAAGAAAGAAAATAATATTAAGAATACTATAATGAGGCTGGGCACAGTGGCTCACACCTGTAATCCCAGCACTTTGGGAGGCCAAGGCAGGTGGATCACAAGGTCAAGAGATCAAGACCCTCTTGGCCAACACAGTGAAACCCCGTCTCTACTAAAAATATAAAAAAATTAGCCAGGCGTGGTGGCACGCGCCTGTGGTCCCAGCTACTCGGGAGGCTGAGGCGGAAGAATCACTTGAACCCAGGAGGCAGAGGTTACAGTAAGCCGAGATTGCGCCACTGCACTCCAGCCTGGTGACAGAGCAAGATTCCATCAAAAAAAAAAAAAAAGAATACTATAATGAATAACCTTTGTGGCTTACTAGGTCCCAGGTACTATATATCTTACATATATTAATACATGTAATTTTTACCTCATCCTCACTAGGTGGCTAATATTATTATTATCCCCATTTATGTTTGAGGACACTGAGGCACAAAGTAATGAAATACCTTGTTAAAAGTTTATCTAGGCAGCAAGTGGTAGAGTCTAGATAGAAGCTGAGTTAGCCCTCACTTTTATGCTACAGACAGCTTTTCCTGGAGCTGTGTCAAAGCTGTGTGCCTTTCATCACATTTTCATCCTATTCTCTGGAAATACTATGACTTCATATGGCTTCACAGTAATAAAATAAAGGTTCGATTTTGTAAAATGCAGAAAAACTTTCTACAAACCTGGAACTGAAAAACATTCTTATCTCTCTCTATCTCAGTCTCTCTCTTCCTGAAAAAGGCTGAGCAACCTAGTAGCTAAAAAATAGTGATGTCACTCACAAGAAATTGTTCCTTGCCCTGCTTGCTTCTGCAATTTTGGGCCTCGACCAGTTGGAAACTGGCATGAATGTGCATAATGATGACCTCCAGGTGATCATTGTGAAATGACTTCCCTCAGTAATGTTAGATTTATCTGATGATTTTAATACCCTTCATTTTGAAATGCTATTATCCTGAGTGCATGCAGGGGACAGTACACTTAGTCATAAGTGATGGATGAATTCATTATCTTCAGCCAATTTTAATGGGTCATCTAGAAAGGAAATCACCAGTCAGTTTTGGCTACTGAGCATACTACCTCAAGTACCTTATTAAGCCAAATATAAAAATAGGCAGCTTTTCATTTTCCTGTCAGACAACAAAGGTCACCTATCACAAGCTTGAGAGGCATTAAGGTTTATTTCTCTTTAGCCTCAAAAAAAAAAAAATGGATAGTGTGGAAGTTTTTATCTTTTTCCATTGTGAACTAAATATTTCAGACTGTGTGGCCCACAAAGAAGGAAAGTGCTTCACAGGAATTCAAAATGAGATTTCTCTGCAGAGAAATAGTGGTTGGCATTAATGTATTCCCTGGGTGACATTATTAATCTAATGGCCATATTGAATTGTAGGCCTTCAGCCTTCATTAAGAGCTGGAAGTAAACACATTGGTGTGGAATATAAGTAGGTATGTCTGCAGGTATTACTGACTCTTCCATCCTCAGGTACTAGAAACCAAAAATATCTGATACATGCAAAAGAATGCTATTCATATCTCAACCTATCTCTTCTGTTCTTGGTTGGGATATCTTGACTTTTATTTGTTTAAATTATCATTTTACATTTGACCCATCAACTTGAACTTTTCTCTATGGCCTGATTATAAGCATCTGTAGCTGTTGAGTACAGTAATGGCAAAACAGGTATAAGCTTCAGGATCTATGTTTGCTACTAGCTAAGACTCCCCTGCTGTTAGTTCCTGGTCATATAAAAGTGACTTGGCATTATTTTAATGCATTTAAATATTGAATAATTATTTTGCGTTGTCTTGCAAATGCACAGATTAGCAAATTTTGTTAGCAAATTGTTACATTGTACAAGGAAGATTTTTAGGACGATTAAGAATGAAGGCGAAAAGCATGTTATAAATATTCTGATGCCAATATGCTATAGCAAAATAGCCTCAAAAACACATTGAGACTATACTGGGATTCTTGGGTGGAATTCAAATGGAAAGAACTGCCCAAAGGCTCAGAAAATAGTGGTGGATCTATCTGATTGTTATTTAATGTAGCTCATTATTTTAACATCCTTAATTAAGAAATGATTATTTTGTTTATTTTGTATGGTGGGTATTAGTTGTGTTTAGTACCAAAAACGTTATTTAAAAAAAGAAAACATCTTAGGTGAAACCTCAATTAATCACATCTATAAAGGCAGAGCTGCTCGTTAGAAGGGGGAAGTTTGGGGAAGTTTAAAGTCGCTTCAATCTGGACTCTACCACTTGCTGCCTGGATAAACCTTGAACAAGGTATTTAATTACTTTGTGCCTCATTTTCCTCAAACATAAATGAGGATAATATTAGCCACCTAGTGAGAATGAGGTGAAAATTACATGTATTGATATATTTATTATATTAATATACATTATTATAATATAAATTAATATAAATATTAAGGTATTTATCATTGTACCATGGACCTCATAATCCCTCCACAAAGGTTATTCATGATATTACTCTTATTATCATTATTTATTTCTTTCTGTTCTGACTAGGCATCTGCAAAAAAAAAAGTATTGCATAAATGTGGTTTATGTTGTTACTTTCTTGGATTTGTATTTCAACTAAATGCTTTAGGATATCCTCCAAGTATCTCAGCCACTCTCATCTCCCTGCTGCCCTCTGAGAGGCTCTCAAGGAATTCTATGGGACACTAGGACTCCATAAAGTCCACCTGAAATCAGTGGACTGATTTCAGACGTAACTGAAGGAATTGTCCTTCCTCAATGATTCTGCTAAGGAAACTCTTTTTAAGAATATTTGCCTGAAAGTGAATGTATACTTCACTAACACACTTTCTGTCTGTAACTACATCTGACCTGGAGCTTCTTTGAGGCTTACAGCTTCTAGCTTTTAAAACTTGCTTTTTAAGACAATTTTAGAAAGTCATCAGATTTGTTTTAAAATAAAGCAGTTACTATGTAATCAGAACTTGAAAGTTATGGTTATTATTTCAGAAAGTATATTTCTTACTGCTGTTTAGTTCTACAACTAACTACACTTATTAAAGGTCCCATGTTAAGAGATAATTTTCTTTACAAATTAACTGGAGTAAACACAAATTTTATTAGATTTGAATTTGGTCATAACCTGAACAATAACTATGTAAGTATTAGCCTATTCCTTTCATTAAGGTTAATTATTAAAGATTTCTCAAGACTCGGTGTGACATTTCCTGGGTACAATGCTCAAGCAATTCCTTGTGGTTACGTTAAGTATAATCAGGCAAATTCTTACCAGGTAAAGAGTGTTGATGGTTACATTCTTCTCTCTGGTAAAGTTAATAAAGGTAACGTAGACAGACAGTGGTTCGTTTTCTGCCCGTTTGAAAAACATACTGAGGGAATGTGTCGTCTTTCTGGGTCCATGAGGGGGCTTAGCTTTAAGGGCAAGAATTTCCCGGCGCCATGCCCCTCTCCCATCTCTCTCCATCCGGGAGATTCAAAGGTTTATGTTTGAATTTCGCGGGCGCGGGAAGAAACAAAAAGTCAATCACTACAGCGGAAGTTCTAAGGAACTCCTTTCATTGGCCCGGAGTCTTGGAGAAGGCGGGGGTTTCTCCCAGGATAAAAGTCCGTGCTCCCTCACCTGCGCCTGATTTCCAACTTTCTGGAATCCCCTCCCACAGCTCCCTCCGAGATTTCCCCCCTGGGATCCCCTTCCACACTCTTCGTGGAAGCTTTCTCTTCTTCTCCTTTCCTTCTCTTTTCTCTACCTAAATAAAATCACCTTTCTGCAACACTGTTTTGCGTCCGAAATTTTACTTTGCGAGCATAGGGTGCAGCTGAAGCGGCCCCACTGCTTATTCTTTAAGAGGTTAGAGGCCAGGAACCCACAACATCCAAGAAGAAACCCGGTTACAATACTACTTATCAAATCCCAAGCCTAAGTAAAGAATGAAATTGATGGTACTAAAATGCTTTGAAAATTGTGAAAAGCTATAAAAATTATGAATTAAAACAAGAATCTCCATCGCTTTCTCTCGTTTTCTCCATGAATTGAAACTAACATCCAAAATCAATGCTTTCCTTAGGAATGCTTACCCATATGAAAGCTCAAGTAAAAGGCACATTTCCTTTTTCAAACTTATAGTTATCTAGAAGTATTGAAATATACCTCAGACTTTATTTCTAAAACGGATAGAATACTGTCCATAATAAAAAAAGAAAAGCCTTGCCATATTATAACTTACTAAAATAAATTTTAACAGAAGTTACCAAGGATTTTAAGCAGATGTAAGTTAGTTCTACCATACCCTATGTTTATGAATATGGCCAAAAAAAGTTAGAGAAGGTTTTAAGCAGTAGCAGATAACACAAGTCCATCTGCTTATGTCATCTGCTACTCTTATGTGACATGGTAAAGCTTATAAAAGGAAAATCAAATTCACATAGCATTTATCTAAGAGGATTCTATAATTGAATTCTGAAGGGACACTTTTTTGTTTCTTTTCTCTCTTTTTTTCTTTTAACCTCAGTTACTAATTGAAACAGTAATCTGATATTTTGAATATATCCTCCTTTGTTTAAAACAAGGTTCTTGTTATTCACTAACCCAATTTGACATGTTCAAATTAGCTTTTTATTTTCATTTTATTAATTTCTTAGCCTAATCTCACTAGGCAGAAACACACAAGAATACATCTGTTTAGTCTTAGTTTTTAGTGATTTTTAAGCTGTGTGTTAATATTCAGTAGTGTACACATGATTAGCAATATAAAGCCAGAGTTCTTACTGCTCTAATGTAGATCCTTGTCACCTTGGTTTTCACCCATTGCAATACCCTCCTATTAGCCAAGTCTACCCCTACAAACTCTAATCTCTCCCTTTCACCCAGAACTTCCTTGTTAGGCATGCGTTATGACCACTGAAAGGAGCACAACTTCTTCTCCCTGTCCCCAGACCAAATCCACCCTCAAGGAGGTCTGAGTACGCATCAGACTCATTGGGCAGCAATACTAGGAGATGGAGTATTAAGCACGTCAGACTGGAGAAGCTTGGAGCCAGCTCAGAATGCTTATCACCCACACGGGTAATGCACTGCATGAGACTGAACCACCTACCTGATAGGAAGACCAGGCCTCCTGTCATTCATTCAACAAATCCCACTGCATGAATGCCAGTGCTGTGTCAGTTACAAACACCGGGTGGTGAACAAGACACTCATGGTCCCTTCCCTCATGGAGTGTTCGCTGATCAAGGAAAACAGATATTAAACAAATAATTACAATTATGATAGGGGTTTAAAAAGGAAAATAAAAATGTGATAGAAGCATAATAAGGGCCGTAATATAGTCTGCAGAAAAAAAAAAGGCCACTTTGAAGAATGGACATCTAAGCTAAAGTCTGCAGGAAAGGGAATTAGCCATATGATAGGAGAGGAAGGGGTGCTGAGGAAAAGAATAAGGAATGACACAGGCAGAGAAAGCTGCTGGAAATCTCAGAAGAGAGAGAAAAAGGAAAGAGCAAGAAAGAGAAAAGGTTGATGGAGGCTAGGAACTGAAAATAAATTCAATCTATGAAGAAAAATGAGTGAGGAAGGGCCAGTAAGAGGGGAAAGTGTCTACTATAGAGTAGAAAATAACTAATAGGGCAAGATCCTGAAAGGGCAGAAAGGATAGTGTCCAAAGCAAAAATAAGACTGCAGCTACATCCAAGAAAGAACCACCTCTGCCAACGCAACAGGAGGGAAGGAAGAAAGGAAGATTAGCAGGTTTGGTAGTGAAAGGTGTAGAAGCACCCCTCTTGGGACTTGGTTTAAATGGAATGGGGGTGAGGTCATCTGGGAAGAGTGAGGGGGTGAATATTTAATGTAATTGTTGTGGCACACGCCAGCATGAGCCAATTGGGAAATATATTAAGAATGCCAGGCAGCAATGAGAGCCCAGGGAGGTGATGACTGTAAATTTATCATGGTACCAATCTTGGTTATGTAATTTTCTCCAGCAAGTCTTATCAGGCAGAACAGTGGCACAGAGTGGGTAGAAGTTAGATTTATCCAGGGATGACGACTTGGCAGAATGGTGTGATGAAAAGAACAGAGGCTAGAACAGTTGGCAGGAAAGTTGTTGAAATGATCACCAAGACAATTTACAACCAAAACCAAGGAGAGAAAACTAGAAGGGGTGATGAATCAACTGACTAAGGACCTACTGTAATTGAATAAGCAGACAATTCTTGTTCTTTTGAAGCTCACATTCTACCAAGGAGCCACAAAACAAACATCGATAAAATGGCTAAGAGTGTGAGGAATACCGTGGAGAAAAATTAAACTACGGTGAAGGGATACAGAAGGAGAGGGTGCCTACTTTCTATTGAGGGGTCAGGGTCTCTGGGAGGCACCATTTAAGTTGAAATCTGAATGACAAGAAACATTGCTCGTTGAAACATGCAAGGAAAGGCAATTTGGAAAGATGACAGAGTAAAAGTGCAGATGCACTAAGACCGGCATAAACTTGGAAAGGAAAGAAAGCCGACAGCACGAGGGGGAGAAAACATGGAAAAGAGCGATTAAGAATGACATCTGGCCGGGCGCAGTGGCTCACACCTATAATCCCAGCACTTTAGGAGGCCAAGGCAGGAGGATCACTTGAGGTCAGGAGATTGAGACCAGCCTAGCTGACATGGTGAAACCCCATCTCTACTAAAAATAAAAAAATGAGCCGAGCGTGGTTGCAGGTGCCTGTAATCCCAGTTGCTTGGGAGGCTGAGGCAGAAGAATCACTTGAACCCAGGAGGCGGAGGTTGCAGTGAGCCAAGATCGTGCCATTGCACTCCAGCCTGGGTGACAGAGCAAGACTCTGTCTCAAAAAAAATAAAAAATAAAATAAGAATGACATCCACGTGATACAGGCCATATTGTGTACATCCTAAAAGAATACATGGAATTTGCTCCTTTTTTTTTTTAAGGTCAGAAGATTACAGTAGAAGAGTAATCTGCTTCATGCTTTAAAAGCCAGCTCTGGCTGCTATGTCTAGACTGTGAACAGTAGGCCTCAGGGATACCAGGTTGCTGGTAGTCATTCCAGTGATCCAGGGAGGAGATGAAGGCAGAATAGTCTAAAGAGTGACAATGGCAAGGTGAGAGTTGGAATATGTTTTCACGACTTGGGGGTGGGGAATCAGAAAAAGGGAAGAAGTCAAACTTTGGACAAAGGCAACTGAGGGTCAACTGAAGTCATTTTCTGAGGCAAGAAGGCAAAGATGGAACAGATTTAGGGGCAGAAATAAATTCTGTTTTGGAAAGACTAAGTTTGCGTTCTTTCTTAGGTCTCTAAAAGGGTATCAGTCATGCAGTAGGATAAACAAGTTGAAAATAATTTAGGCAATGGAAATATCAGAGGAGGTTGTCAGGAGTCCCCAGAGCTCAATTATTTGAGCATGGAGAGGGTCAGTGACCTGAGAGACCATGTTCTGGATGTTCCATTCACTTACACAGGCTGTAGAGGTGGTGTGCTCAGGGGGAGAACCAGGCTTTCGGTAAGGCCAAGAAACTACAGAGGGTTAGGTAGGACAAAATTATTGAAGAGTTCATGAGCAAGTTAGGAAGAAAAAAAAAAGAGAGTTTTCTGGGAAGCAGACTGTAGAAATATGGAGAAACTTACATTTTAACCAGAGAGGGAAGGGACCTGGAATACATGGAGTGGTGGTTGGAGTTTTAACACTTCCTAAATTCTTGGAGAATTTAGCTGTAGCTTGGAAGGCTGTGATAAGTGTATCATTTTCCTTATGCTCCATGGCAGTGTCGGCAAACTATATTTGCTGGCCAAATCCTATCCACGGCCTGTTTTTATAAATAAAGTTTTACTGGGACACAACCATACTCCTTCATTTACGTAATGTCTATGGCTGCTTTCATGCTACAATGGACACATTGAATAGTTGTGACAAAGATTGTATGGCCCACAAAGCTGGAAATGTTTTTTGTCTGGTACTTAATACAAAAAGTTTGCTGATTTCCCATCTATGTAGGGTAGCTGCCATGACTAGAGAAATCAAGTATGAGCCTCACGATTTGAGACACAGAGTAGGTGGCTCCTCTGGTCTTTAAATAATAGTTTTTGAACCTTTAGAGGAAGACTATGCAAGTTCTCACATAACATAGGCTGAACCTCATGTTACATGATAACATATTGAATAGTTCTGAGAGCGCATGTTTTCAAATAAGGCTTGATGTTCCTCAGAGCCTGTAGAGGAAGAAAGCATTCAGGTTATTTCTTGAAGCCAGACTCCCTAACCATTGTTCTCAACAATCATTGCCTACAAGCTCAGTCACCATGATTGTCAATTCATTCCTCTGGAAAGGTAGTAGAAAATGTTAGCCTTCTGTGTCTTCTTGGTCAACAAGAAAATCTCACAGCAAATTTCCCTGGCATCCAATGCATTTTAGCTGTTTTAACTCACATACGCAAAGTAATTGCCCAAAAGTAAAACACACCGCCCATGTGACTAAGCTGGTATGAGGTTTCAACACTATTGCGGGGAGACCTAAAAAGCTAAAGTTTAAGTGTACGTTTAGATGGGGGTCACATACTCAAAAATTACAAACACTGGACAGGACTATAAGTTTACAACATGAAACAGATGTTAGGCAATACGGTGGAATGGGGATTGTGGTGCACTGAAGTACACTTACCCTATCTAAACAGAGGGATTGCTACTCAATAGTTTTGTGACCATGCAAGAATAAAAATCTGTTCACATAAACTGATTATTGAAGAACAGTCATAAAATTAGATTTTAATGTCAAATTTCTGGGTTCTTTTATGCACATCATTGCCAAACAAACCCTGTTTTGGATTGCCAAACAAACCCTTTCAACTCTAGCCTGTAACTGCTCATTGCTACTGCATTTCTAGAAGAAAGACGTGAAAGAAGCCCCTTTGCTTGTTCTTGTGCGGAACTGAGATCTGATTCTCAAAAGCAGTCAATTGCACTCATATGTAATAGGTTTTTAGCTCACTAGGAAACTACAAAGGGGTTAGGATCCCAAATCCCAGTCCAGAGTTAAAGTTCCTTTTCACGGCTTTCCTCCTGGGCTGCTGAACTCCACCAGACATTAGTCTTGCCTCTATACTAATAGTCTGAGAAAGAAAATGCCAGCTGGTGTCCAGAATTCTCAAATCCTTGGAGCTCTTCTGCTGCCACATTTTCAGAAGAAATGTAGAGAAAAAAGACAAGCCAAATTCTTCAGCATGATATTCAAGTTCCTCCATAATCTGATTTCAATAAACCTTTCCAACATATCCTCAGTTCTTTATTGGCCCCTTTTTAACCTATCTGAATCAAGTACTTTTTGTGATCTTGTGACTTCTTCCACTGTATTGTTCATTTCCTCTTCTTTTGTACTTACTGATACTGTTGTTTTTCATTTTTCCTGAATAATAATTGATTTCTTCATCTAGTGTGTTAGTCTGGATCTTCCAAGACAAGATGTCAAGACAAGATTAAGTATATGAGGATTTTTACTGGGGAAAATGTGCACAAGAAAATAAGGAGCAAGCCAAAGAAGGCTGGAAGAACTATTCAAATACAATGCAAGTCTGATCCTGAAGGAGGAAGAGAAGGAAGGAATCTTGGGTGGAATCATCCTAGACTGCGATGCAGTCAGAGGAAGGTCCAGTAATATTCCTGGAGAGTCCCTAATTCAAATTAGGCTATCTTAGGAGTCTCATGTCTTCTGGGAATAAGCTGTTTTAGTATCTCAGCTTTACTCCGTCATCAGCTGAGAACAGTCACTAGGAAGTGTGGACTCAGTGCAAATTTGGCAGTGATGGGCTTCAAAGCACAACAGCAAAGGTCCTTGGTCAGTAATATGGTTTGGCTTTGTGTCCCCACCTAAATCTCACCTCAAATTGTAATTCCCATAATCCCCATGTGTCAAGAGTGGGACCGGATGGAGGTAATTGGATCATGGGGGTGGTTTCCCCCATTCCATTCTTGTGATAATGAGTTGTCATGAGATCTGATGATTTTATAAGCATCTGGCATTTTCCTTGCTTGCATTCACTCCATCCTGCCGCTATGTGAAGAAGATGCCTGATTTTCCTTTGCTTTGCACAATGATTGTAAGTTTCCTGAGGCCTCCTCAGGAACATGGAACTGTGAGTCAATTAAACATCTTTTCTTTATATATTACCTAGTCTCAGGTATTTCTTCATAGCAGTGTGAGAACGGACGAACACAGTCAGTCATACTCCCCCAGAGTTGGAGGACTAAGAGGCACATTCTCATAACTGCCATTAAGGAGAAATAACCTCATTACAGATGGAAATCATGTCTAATATACTTTTCTTCTTCCACAGCAAACTACAAAGTGCCACATTCAAGGATATACAGACATAAATTCCACAACAAACTGCAAAGTGCTACATTCGAGGACATACATACATATCTACAAATACATAAATCACAAGATAATAAATAAGTATTTAGTTTTACATTTGACTTGCCCTTTTTTTAAAAAAAGAGAGAAATGCTGCAAGTGTGGCTATATTGCCTCTACTAATAAAGCTACTTTACTCACCTTATATTATTTCACTTCATTTTTCTAAATTTCTGCATATTTCTTTATTTGTGTTTGAGAAATTCATAAACAGAACAACATAAATTACAACTATAGGGACCCAAAAGCTTCCTTAATGGCTTGAAACAATAATTTCATATCTCCAACATGCAATGGACCATCATATACTCTCCAGGAGTTGTAGAACCCAAAAGTAGGCTAGAACTTATTTGAGATATTTTGATAAAATACATAGTATCCTTTGAACATGTATAATATTGTAAATGTTCCTTATTTTTTGTATATTTTATGTCCCTTATTTTTTTACTTAATCTACATGTAGAGGTCATGACAATATCACTTAGATTCTTACTGCATACTTCCCACACTTTCATTAAACTAATTATCTCAAAATATAATTAGCTAATTACTGAGAAAGGTAGATAATGATAGTGAGTGGAATGTAAGATAAGCATTAATGAACAACAAGATCCAAATATTCCAGTCAGGGAGAAGACATTCAGAGTTGGCAGAGAGACAAGGAATATTCAATAACCTTTTGATCAGTTGCACTTGAATCAGAACTAACAATGCTACCCTGTGTTACTGCGACTGGGTAGGAATCCAAGTCCTCAATTTTTTAAATCCTAACAAAGCTTCTTTACATTTCAGTGATACTGAATGATGTACTAAAGCATCCTAGTGCAGACTGGTTGCAATTTGTCAACTGGACTTTTCAGTCTTTTTTTTTTTCCACCTTTTTAGAAAGTGCTATGTGAAAAAGATTTGTTTTCATTTGTAGCTAGCGTCAAAGCAACAGAATTTATTATAATTAAGTTCAACATGTTTCTGAAGGGCCAACATTCTAAACTTTAAATTGTTCATAATATGGTAAGGGCATATTTGTTTGAAATGAAAAAGATCAGGTTGAAAATAGATTTTTAATTAACTGGCTCTGGATCAGAGCACTTTTCAAATGAAAATACAATAGGGCATCTAATCAGATAGGTTATTTATTCAGAATAATTGAATCCATGCTACAGCAAAGTCCATACAATGTGGTTTTGTTGCAATATTTTTTAGTTCTCTGAGTGTGTTCTACTAGCTACAGCATGGAACTAATGTAACATGTAGCATACACAAAATCCCTGCATAAAACATC
Organism: Cacajao melanocephalus; assembly: GCA_963573385.1. Classification (NCBI taxonomy): domain Eukaryota; kingdom Metazoa; phylum Chordata; class Mammalia; order Primates; family Pitheciidae; genus Cacajao; species Cacajao melanocephalus. The sequence goes on from CAUYLG010002939.1 coordinate 57,986, forward strand.
AGTCTCATCTGGAGAAAAGCAGTGCCAAGAGCAAGACGAGCCATGAGATCTCACTTTTCTGTAATGATTGGATTGGTATTCACAGTAGTATAACCTCAAAACTCTCCACACAATGTATTTATCGTACAACTTTGGAGCAATTCATTTGCCCAAATTCCCCATTAGAGTGTGGGCTCCTTTTGAGGACAGAGATTTAGCCTAACTCACCTTTTATCCTCCTGCCTAATACCTAATAGGCCCTCAATAAATGTTAGTGATTTAAACTGTAAAGACTGCAGAACAGTAAGACTAATTTAGTTCAATATATTATTTATTTATGCGGTACAAGGCATAGAGCTGGCTACAAATAAAAGAGAAACCATGGGTATCATCTGGGAATGTACAATCTTCTCGGAAAATAAGACAGGCACCCATGAAACATTTACAATCAAATAAGGTGGTTTGTAAACTTTATGTTTTAATGAGTGATACAAACAGTGAATGCTGGCGGAATTCAGAGAAAGAAAAAATCTGTGTTGGTAGAGTGAAAGGCAAGAATAAACACCATCATTAGAAAGGCAAAGGAGAAAAGAGGGCAACCACTAGGTGGAACAAGGTGAGTACAACACTTTCACAGGACAGATGGGAATTAGGGCTGCCTAGAGTGGATGATTCACAATGAGGAGTAAAGACAGCAAAGGGGAGAGGTAAGGCTGGAAATAAATAAGAAAAACCTTGAAGCCATTGTGAGAAGTATGAAGAGTGTAATGGAAAAAAGCACTGAACTAAATCAGGAGATCTTGTTCTAGGGCTTCCTTTGCCCCTGTTTGCTGCTCTGACAGGTACACTTCATTGGCTTCAGTTTCCTCATACATGAATTGAGCTAGACGAAAAGACTGCTACAACTCAAAGTTCTAGGCAAGATAGAGTCGTGGGCAGAGAAGCTACGAGCAAGCAAATGCCATGAGGAGTGAAAGGTTCAGGTAAGACAAATCTGATGCATAGAAATGGCCTGGGTAATGACCAAGGAAGTATTTGCAACAGCAAACCAATTATCAGAAGACGAAGTGCTGGAATAAGGAACAAGCAGAAGAAATTGAAATGGAAGAAATATTTGAAGGCATCATTAATCAGACTCAATGAACTTGTAGAAAGACTGACTTAAAAATAACAGCATTGCTTTGAACCTAGGTGACTAGATATTAGAGTCTAATTAGAAAAGAAAATACATTAATGGCAAAGCCAGTGTGCAATGCAACCACACAAGATTGCTGTGGCTCTATCCACCCTAAATACCTTCCCTCCACTTTAAGAACCACCCTTTAGTTTCAGTCTTAGGTTCCACAACAAAACCTCTAGAGTCTGAACTTGCTGAGGATCCTTAATAGCCACTCCTATTTCCCCCTGGCTCATGTGTGGATTTCCAACACACCACCTCCTCCTGTGTTCCTCACATCTGGGCTTTCTTCCAGATCTATTCCGTTTCCCATAACCAGTTGCTCTTTTGAGGCTTTTCTGCTATTTTAGGTCACCATTCTCAACTGAATGAAAATTGACTGAAAATGAAAGCTTTCTCAAGAAAATTACTATGGTTTTGTTGCAGGATAGGGAAGCCCAAAATTGAGGCTTAGCCAGGGAAGGTTTTTGGCTTTACCCAGGAACAAATTCAAGGGCAAGCCAGTGGTGTGAGAGAGCACTCTCACTAAGCGGTACTACTCCTTGTAGAGCAGGGCTAACTCGGAGGCAGTGTGCCCAGAGTCAGCCACACATGGGCTCTTGGCAATCGCATTGACAGTCACATATATCCACTTTCAATTCCATGCAAATTGAGGAGTAGGTCAATGCAAATTGAGGAGTAGGTCAATACAAATTGAGGAGTGGGTTATTTAGAACTTTCTAGGAAAGTGGTAGGAATGCCCAGGTTGTTGCCATGAAAAAGGGGTGGTAACTTGCAGGTCATTGCCACAGCATTGGTAAATTGTCATGGTGCTGATGGGAGTGCCTTATGCTAATGAGCAGTGAGCACCTTGGGATCTCTTTTGTCATCATCTGCTGGTTCCTGCCAGTTTCTTCACTCATCCTGTCTGGACCAGATCCTGTTTTGGTCAGCAGGATTATGACCAGAAAACAAGTCCTGCTGGTCTCCTACCTCAGTTTGGTAAGTAAGTAGGAATACTGGGTACTTGATCATCACAACAATCTTTGAGGTATTGTATTAGGCTTCTCTTGCTGCATAGTAAATTACCATAATTGTAGTGACTTGAAGCAATGGCCATTTACTAGCTCACAGTTCTGTGGGTCAGAAGTCTGTGACTGAGTTCTCTATTCAGGATCTCACAAGACTGAAATTGAAGTATTGGCAAAATTGAGTTCTTATCTGGAAGCTTTGGGGAAAAATCCACTTCAAAGCTATTCAGGATAGTGGAAGAATTTGGCTGCTTGTGGCTGTGGGATTGATGTCCACGTGTCCTTGCTGGTTGTCAGCTGAGGGTTTTCTAGTTCCCAGAGGACACTCAGGGCCATTCTATGGTCCTAGAGGCCACACACATTTCTAGATGAAACATTGTCTCCTTTGATCTTCAAAACCAAACTTGGAGAATCTTCCTCACCTCAAAGTTTTCACCCACTTTTAATCCCTCTGATTTCTCTGTCTCTGATCCCTAGACCCTGATTTAAAAGGTTAATGTGATTAGCTTAGGTTCACCTGGATTATTTCCCTTTATAAAAAATTTTTATTATTTATTTATTTAGCTACAGTCTCACTTTGTCACCCAGGCTGGTACGCAGTGGTGTGATCATAGTTTCACTGTTGCCTTGAATTCCTGGGCTCAAGTGATCCTCCTGCATCAGCCTCACAATTAGCCGGGCTCACAGGCATTTGCCAAGGCACCCAGCTAATTTTTAATTTTTTTGTAGAGACAAGGTCTTACCATGTTGCCCAGGCTGGTCTCAGACTCCTGGGCTCAAGCAATCCTCCTACCTCAGCCTCCTAAAGTACTAGGATACTTTAGGAGTATCATAAAGGCATGAGCTACCACACCTGGCCTATCTTTTGTGTTAAAAGACAACTATGCCATAGAACATAATATAATCAGAGACTGAAATCTTTGTATTTACAAATCCAGGGGTTATACAGGGTGTATGCACCAGAGGACAGAGAACATTGAGGGCCATCTCCGAATTTTGCCTAGCACTGGTATATAATGGATGAGACCCAAAGCTGTCTTGGACATTTTCAGATGTTTCATTCAAAGCTGGTATTTCCATGATGTTTATTAATAAGTAATTTAATTTAGCATTTAAGAGCATTTTGCCTCTGTCACTCATCTGATATGTTGTCCTAATCAAGATCGTTATAGCCTTCCCAAATTTGGTTTTTCACATCATCAACATATGGCAATAAATAGTACTTGGTTCATACATATGTTATAAAGATTAAATGAAGTAATTCATGTAAAGCTTTAACACAAATTTCTGGTTCTTAGATGGTAGACTGTCTTATAAATGGAGGCCTTTTTCTTTTCTTTTTCTAAATGAGACTCAGAGATATTACTTTTTCCATAACTGCACAGCTACTAAGTGGGGGACCTGAGAATCAATTCCTAAGTCTCTTTGACTTCAGAACCTACCCTTAGGCCACCAGGCTACTCAGGGTTTCTTCATAGCCTCCTGCAATAATAACTCAGAAACATTACATACCTGTTGATTCATTTATTAACATAGAAGGAGTCAGAAAGAGCTTTGATGTACTCTCAGCTTCAAATCTTTCTGCATCTGTACTTTGATACCCTTACAGTCCCTCCTTGCACGTGGGGCTATCTGAGGCAACCACTTCACCTGTACAGGATCACAGCTCTTCTCACCAAATCAAGGAGCACTCCTGGAATTATCCCCTCTTTTCTGCACCTTTAATTATTCCCACACCTGAGGATCACTTCCATTCATATACACACATGCTGATATAGCTCCCACCTTAAAAGCACAGCCCCCCATCCCCATCTCTACTTCAAAAAGTTAAACTTCCACTTCTTATCTGTCTCAATCAACAGCAGCTCCATTTTTCCAGTTGCCTTCACCAAAAACCTGGAGTCATCTTTAATGCCTTCCTTTCTCTCTCACTCTACATTTATCAGCAAATTCTGACAGCTCTAACTCAAATATAAAGCAAATCTGGCTATGCCCACTACCCCCATCACTACCACCTCAGTACAAGGACCTCCCATAGCCAGTGACATCCAAAGTCCTTGTCAGGTTTTACAAGGTTCTTTATTATCTGACACCAGGTTTCCTCTCCAGCCACATCTCCAACCACATTCTGCTGCTCCTGTTCACGGATTCCAGCCTCACGCCTGTTCCTGGAACACACCAAGCAATCTTCTGCTTCCATGCCCTTCACATTAACTGTCCTCTGAAGGAAATGTCCTTCCACAAACACACACAGATACCCTTTCCCTCATCCACTTCATTCAGACTCTGCCTCAATTATATTTCCTCAGAAAGGCCTACATCACTTTTATTTATTTATTTGTTTGTTTATTTATTATTTTTGGTAGAGTCTCGCACTGTTTCCCAGGCTGGAGTGCAGTAGCACAATCCTAGCTCACAGCAGCCTCCAACTCCTGGGCTCCATTTCAGCCTCCAGAGTAGCTGGGATTACAGGAATTTGCTACCATACCCGGCTAATTTTTTTTTTAAATGTTTTGTAGAGATGAGGTCTTGCTATATTGCCCAGCCTGGTTTCAGACTCCTGGGCTGAGAAGATTCTTTTGCCTCAATCTCCCAAAGTGCTGGTATTACAGGCATGAGCTACCCTGCCTGGCCCCCTCTTTCATTTTCCCTTCTTTCTTATTACTAAGTATTACTAACATCCCTGCATATTTTTAATTCAATGTGATATAATTAAGTACCATCATCTTTTATTTCAGATTCTCATGAGCTGGTCTCAAACTCTTGGGTTCAAGCAATCCTCCCACCTCAGCCTCCCAAAGTGCTGGCACAACAGGCATGAGCCACCACGCCAGGACTCCATCACTCTTTATCACATTTACTTCCCTAATTTATGTATGTTATATACTTCTTTGTTTACTAACATTTTTAGCTTTTTTTTTTTTTTTACAAATTATTTATTTTGTATTCACTTTACTTATATATTTATTTGTTGACTTGCCTGTCTTTGCCCACCTAAAATGAAAGCTCCATGGAGGCAGGGAAAGTTTCTCCCTTGCTGACTGTCTATTGTTTGTATCTAGAATACACAAGTGCTGGGCATCCCATGAATATCCCAACATATTTGTAAAGTAAATGTAAATGTTTTTCTTTCATCTTGAAATCATTCCGTCTACCCTCATCCCCAGGTGTTTCCAGTGTGATTAAGATGCAGCGGGCTTTGTGCTAGGTGCTGGGCTTGGAAGAGTAAATAAGATACACATGGTTCCTGAACTTTTGAACTTTAAAGACTAGTAAAAGATATAGACAAAGAAATAAGCAATGAAATTCTAATTTTGTGCTATAATAGAAGAAGGTGGTATGACTTAGGAACACATAAGTGTGGCATCTCTCTGAAGATGAAATAATTATTCCTGCAAGAATTGGCAGGTAAGTTGAGATCTGAAGTAAGAGTAAAGGTTAAGAGAATGGAATTGGTAGGGGCAATGATAGAGTTTGTTTTTCTCTTTGTGTGGAGAGTGCAGAAATTCAAACAAACTGGTTTTGAAGGTACCCAAATTTTACCTAAAAACTAATCCACAAATCATTGATCTGACCAAGAAAATTTTATGCATTTTTACTTGAAACTTTCATTTTATACTTCAAAGATACTCTGGTGTTTGGGGGGGGGGGTTGAAGGTCAGTTTACAAATTAGCTTTTTTTCACTTTGCATAGGATAGGGTTGTGTGCTATTAAATCCATTTAATTCAATAGGAAGTGACTAAGCACATAGGATGTGTATAAAAGTAAATAGGATGCCATCCCCCCAGGAGTGTATAATTTTGTAGAGAAGGTAAGATCTATTTGCAAATAATTAAAATGCAAAACAAAAAATGAAAAGGTATACTTTAGGAGTGGTTCAAAATGCTATGAAAGTTAAGAAGCTCAAGATAAGAGATTATTGATTGCCTCGTTGAGTTTACCACATATGCAAATAGAGAAAAATCTCATTAATAAAGCCTTTAGGAAGTTAAAAGAAATTTTTAAATCTCTAGAAGTCACTGGAGACTCAAGGCAAAACACATTCTTCAGAGGAGAGGTCAGGAATGTAAAAAAGAGAATTAAGAAAAAGATGATACAAGTAGCTTTGTCTCTTTCTACTGAGACTGAAGTTGGAATTTCAATAATGAGTAAAAAAAGCAAATGTGTTATCTTGTTTATATTTTAAGCTAAAGTGAAAAGTAGTTCATTAATCTTCACCTATAACTATCAAAGATAAACTGTTAGGTTATATGGACATTCTCATATAAGAACCCTAGTGCTATCTCTGTTGTTTATACATTTTCCAACAAAATGTCCACAAAATAATCCAAAAGCCTAAGTGAATAACTTTTATGATATATCTTTACTGTTGACTAGCATGTTTTAAGAATTCAATTCTTCTATTATCTTTCCTTATCCCACAGTAATGTATAAATTAGAAGCCTATCCATATATAGTAAAATTGGACTTTCAGATTACTGTATATAATTTCTCAGAAGATTTTAGCAGATAATTTTCTTCATTTCCAGAAAGAGTTATATGAAATTGTAATATCAGATTTTGGGTTGATTTCTTATAACATAGTGCCATCTAGAGATTAAAGCTGATGTTGCTACAAGCTACATTAAACACAACCAAGTTCTAAAGTATAACATGACATTTTATAGCTAATAAGTTTAGCAGGATAGGTTAAGTTTTCATTAAAGTACATCTACATGGAGTACATTTTAAATAAATTAATGACTACTTACATGAATGGATTTGCATTGGCATCTGATATTTGCATTGTGTGGCTTCTCATGTGAGTAGATGGTATGCCTATGTTGATACATCTACATGTTTAGTTGTATGTTATCGCACTGAGGAAAGTTACATAGAAGTACAAGAATATTAATTTGATTAATTTGTATAAGAAGGCATAATTGAGCTTCTACAAAGAAGAAAGATGGTTTTCATTTTAAATAGGAAATATTCATTAACCACCCACTATGGATAATTAATGCATTGTAACTACTAGGTATATTCATTTCCTGAGGCTGCCATAACAAATTACTGAAAACTTGCTGGCTTAAAATAGCAGAAATTTACCCTCTCACAGTTCTGAAGGCCAGAAGTTCAAAAACAAAGTTTTGGCAGGCTGCAGTCTCTCTGGAGGCTCTGGGGGAGAATCCTCCTTTTTTGCCTCTTGCGGCTTCTGGTGGCTGCTGGCAATCCTTGTCTTCCTTGGCTTGTAGTCACATCATTTCCATCTCCATCTCTGTTTTCTCTTCACCTTCTCTGTGTGCTGGGCCCTGGCTGCAAGGCTGCAGTCTCTGCTTCTATCTTCACCTTTCCTCTTCTCTGTCTGTGTGTCTCTCCTGTCCATGCATCTTCTCTTTGTATGTCTTATAAGACCCATTTACAGTCCTTCTATTTATTGTCTATCATCCCATTTAGTGTCTGCCTGAATAATCCAGCATGAGACCTTCATTTTAAGATCCTTAACTTAATTACATCTAAAAATACCCTTTTTCAAAATATGGTAACATTCACACGTTCCAGGGATTTAATGTGGACATATCTTTTGTGTGTGGGGCTACCATTCAACCCACTACATTATGTTTTCTGACACAGGGTCTCACTCTGTCCCCCAGGCAGGATGGAGTGCAGTGGTAAAAACATGGCTCACTGCAGCCTTGACCTCCTAGGCTCAATCAATCCCCCAGCCTCAGCCTCCTGAGTAGCTAGGACTGCTTGCCAACATGCCGAGATGATGTTTCAATTTTTTGTAGAGATGTGGGTCTCCCTATGTACCCAGGCTGGTACTGAACTCTAGGGCTCAAGCGATCTTCCTGCTTCAGTCTCCCAAAGTGCTGGAATTACAGGTGTGAACCAGTGCACCCAGCCTATACTATGTTTTAAAAACGAAAGAAAAACATATGGAAAAACAAATGGTTTCTACTTCAATAAGTTTACAGCATGGTTGGAAGTAAGGCTTACATATAGATAACAACTACCTAGATCATGGTTTCTTAACTGACATTATTGACATTTGGGGCCAGATAATTCTTTGTTGGGGGAGGCTGTCCCCATATTTTAGAATGCTTTGCAGTAACCCTGGTCTCTATTCATTACATGCCAATAGCACACCCCTTCTCAGTTCTAACCATTAAAATGTCTCCAGAAATTGTTAAACATCTCCTGGAGAGTAAAGTCATCCCCATTTAAGAACAAGTGATCTAGATTATCATAAGTAAATGTATCAGATAAAAGTTCAGAGAGGGAGAAACCTGAATGGACTGTGATAGAGAAAGTTTCACGGAAAAAAATCAGAAATGAACTAGTTATTGAATGAAAAAATAGCACTTGAAATTGTGGAGAGGGTAATGGAAAGCATTACCAGCCTCTAAGGTCCTCTTGCTGAGAAGCATTGTGAGCTTGTCGAGACCAGTAATCATATTCCTTAACTTTATGCACCAAGTTCCCAGCACAGCCCTTGGCACAAAGTAACTCTTAAAAATGTCTGCTGAGTGAACCAATCAATCAATGATGTTAGTGTATTCATCCATTTTCACACTGCTATAAAGAAATACTCAAGACTGGGTAATTTATAAAGGAAAGAGGTTTGACTCACAGTTCTACATGGCTGGGGAGGCCTGAGGAGAATTACAGTCATGGTGGAAGGGGTGGCAGCAGGTAAGAAAGAAGAGAGAGCACAAAGAGGGAGGAGCCCCACATGTATCAAACAACCAGATTTCCTGAGACTTGCTCACTATCACAGTAATAGCTTGGAAGAAACTGGCCCCAAAATCCAATCACCTCCCTCCCTTGACTTGTGGGAATTACAAGTCAAGATGAGATTGGATGGGGACACAGAGCCAAACCAAATGTTAGATTAGTAGATTGGAGTCTGAATGTGGAAAATCTTAGAGAAATCTAAAGGAATCTGAAAGCTATTCTATTAATTATGAGGAAATCTGGTTGGATTTTGAGTAGAAAGATGAAGCGAGCAGTGGCATAGAGAAAATATTGGAGAGGCCAGAAATAAAATCAACAAAAATCAACCAAGAAATTACTAAAATAGTCTTGCTGTGAAGTAATGAGTTCTAGTACCAAGATAATAGCAGTGGGAATTAAAATGAGGTATCAATGACAAGAAAAAATAACTGTGAATGTCTCATTACTGGATTTAGAGAAGATTTAAAAAACACATAAAGGAAACCTCTTAAGTCACAATAACAACAAGGATAGTTCGTTAGTTTGAGAAAAATAAGGAAGTCCAGAGAGAAAGAAAAGTGATGAACGTGAGGTAAGGGTACACACACACATCACTGAGATGCAGAGCAGATTATTTTTAGGTTAATTTTAGGATCATCTTTCAAAAAAAGTGATAGTAGGTGAGAAAGGAACTAAACTGTAGGATAATTTGTTATCAAATTTAGGAGTTACTTGATAGATACTATTCCCATGAAAATTAAAAGGCCCTTTGATTCACTAAAATAGGTCATTTTGCAAAGATTTCTCGAGCCATTTGTCTGAATTCAAAATCATTGATCTATTTCTGTTCAACAACTTTCATCTTAGACTTAAAGAATGGGCAGTTCCAGATTACTGCATTATTTATACTCTGACAAACCAGATGCTGTTTCTTCTCGGTGCAATGATTTTCATGACAGAATGAACTTCAATTCAACAGTTATTTTAACATGGCAAACAAGTTTGAGAAAACAGTTTATTATAAAAAACAAAACAAATAAAAACAGACTCTAATTTAAAAAAATTGATTAAACTAGATTTTTCTCATTGTTGACATAGTTTATGCAAACTATTAATGATTTGAAAATATAACTGTAAAATTATTTTAGTTAATTTTTCCTTCCTTCTTTTCATTTTTCATTTGGAAATGTTTAAGTTGTTGCCCTTTAGAAGCATTTTAATATTGTAAGTTACAAGTTACCATGTATTTTTTGAGAGTCAACACTGTATACTTAAGAATACAATTTCATTTCAAAAACTAATCACTAAGCTGTAAATGAGTAAATGAAGAACAGAGGCAACTCAGTCTCCAATATACCTTAAAGGAAATGGGAATTTTGTTTTACTGTAAAGATGATTACCTAATTATCTTAATAACTATGTAGGAACAGGTTTTTGTTTTGTTTTATTGTTTTTTGTTGTTTCTGTTGTTTGAGATGGAGTCTTTCTCTGTCACCCAGGCTGGAGTGCAGTGGCACAATCACGGCTCACTGCAACCTTGATCTCCCAGGTTCAAGAGATTCTCCCACCCCAGCCTCCTGAGTAGCTGGGACTACAGGCACATGCCACCACGCCTGGCTAATTTTTGTATATTTAATAGAGATGGGGATTTCACCATGTTGGCCAGGCTGGTCTCAAACTCCTGACCTCAAGCGATCTGCTCACTTCGGCCTCTCAAAGTGCTGAGATTACAAACATGAGCCAGTGGGCCTGGCCAGGAGCAGTTTTTAAATCATAACTTGGAAACCCTTTTATAACAATTTGATAGGAAAGGGCAATTCTCTAACTAGCCTAAACATTAATTTTATATGAATTAGTGGGGAGAATGTCTGCACCTTTAAGACCTTTTGATGAATAATTTAATGAATAATGTTTCCTAGATTTGTGAAGTACACAGCCTGCAAAAACTGTATGCAGTGGTCACAGGCACATTGCTGAAATTCACATAGAGGTAATTGTGGTGGTTAATGTTATACACCAATTTGATTGGACTACAGGGTGCCCAGATATTTGATTTAAAAATCCCCCACGTGTCAGGGATAAGGTTAGCATTTGAATTGCTAGACAGTAAGACAAATTGTCCTTTCCAGTGTGGGTGGCCTCCCGCAATACACCGAGGCCTGCATGGAAGAAAGGGCTAAGCAGGAAAGGATTCACTCTCCCTGACTGACAGTCTTCGAGCTGGGAATCAGACTTCACTTGACTGTGGACTCAGACTGGAACTTTCACCATCAACTCTCCTAGTTCTCAGGCCTTCAAATTACAGATCTTGGGACTAATCAGCCTCCGTGATTGCATGAACCAGTACCTTATAATAAATAAATGAACAAATAAACAACCTACTGGTTCTGTTTATCTGAAGAACCCTGACTAACATGCTAATATAATAGAATAGGCTGTTAAAAAATACATTTTAGAAAATGTGACATTATCTGACTCCATGCATTTATAAGCCATAATACGTTGGGAATTTTCTACATAATAAAATATGATTCTAGACAAGAAGGGAAATTCTAAAGAAATTAGTAGAGTTAATGGGGAAAGGTTTGTATCAATTAAGAAACTTACAAAAATTGGATTCTGATTATTAGCCTTTCTAATTGTCAAAGTAGAGTATGATATAGAAAGCATGAATTTTCAATCTTATTATCTTTAAAAATTGAGAGAATTATATAGAACAAGTTTTAAAAATCTTTGTCTAGAATAGACTTAAAATCTAAGACATTTAATGCAGACAAAGTTGTATCTAAATATGCAACATTGTATTTAAATTTTAATTTTCTTTTCAATTTTTCTTTAATTATTATAGTTTTCACTCAAATTATTGAGTTCTAACAGTTTTGTCTTTTGTGTGATAATATCTAAGAGACTGATATTCTTT
>CAUYLG010002941.1:0-43421 GCA_963573385.1 Cacajao melanocephalus
TTTCTTTCTTTCTTTTTTTGAGATAGAGTCTTGCTCTGTCGCTGCGGCTGGAGTGCAGTGGCAAGATCTCGGCTCATTGCAACCTCTGCCTCCTAGGTTCAAGTGATTCTCCTGCCTTAGCCTCCTGAATAGCTGGGACTACAGGTGAGCACCACCATGCCCAGCTAATTTTTGTATTTTCAGTAGAGATGAGGTTTTACCATATTGGCCAGACGGGCCTCGAATTCCTGACCTCATGATTTGCCCGCCTCGGCCTCCCAAAGTGCTGGGATTACAGGTGTGAGCCACCGTGCCCCGCCTAATTTACATTTCTTTATCCATGGTTTGAATGTACGTATGTGTCCCTCCAAAATTCATATGTTGAAACCTAACCCCCAAGGTGATGATATTAGAAGGCAGGGCCTCTGAGAGGTGATTAGGTCATGGGGAATCCACCTTTGTGAATGTAATTAGTGCCCTTATAAAAGGAGTTTCAGATAGCTGCCTCCCTATTCCATCCCTCCTGCCATGTGAGGACTCAGCATTCATCCCTTTTGCCCTTCCACCATATGAGGATGCAGCAAGAACACACCATCTTGGAAGCAGAGAGGAAGTCCTCACCAGACACTGAATCCGCTGGGGCCTTGGCCTTAGACTTCCCAGTCTCCAGAACTGTGAGAAATAAAATTTTGCATTTGTAAATTACCCAGTTGGAGGTATTTTGTTATAGCAACAATAACAGACTAAGACACGAGATTAAACAAGTTTCAATATAAATTTATTGGCTATATTTCTTCTATGAATTGTCTGTTTTCAGTCTATGCCTATTATATTAGTTTCCTGTGTCTGCTGTAACAGATGACCACAAAACTCAATGGCTTACAAGAAAAAATTAATTTTTCTCACAGTCCTACAGGCCACAAGTCCACAACCAAGGTGCTGGCAGGGCCACTCTCTACGGGTTCTAGGGATGATTCCGTTTCTTGACTCTTCTGGCTTCTGGGCTTCCTGTCTCCAACTTCACATGGTTTCCTCCGTGTTTCTGTCTTCCTCTGCTTCTCTGTCTAATCTCCTTTCTCATCTTATCATACTATGCCATGTTTTTGTATGTATACTGAATATACAATAATTATTATTATTTTGTCCATACCCTGTTAAGAGTCACTGTTGATGGGCCAGTGACATGTGAATGAAAAATAAATACATACATAGTCCGTAAGTCATTACTTATTCCATAAAATATATTTTTCTTGCCTGTGTGTCAGCAAAATCAGTGTTGCTATAAGTGAGATTTTCACTTTGTTGAGAGCAGTGATATGAAGTAAATGTGATCTAAGTAAAATGTAACTGAGTTTAACAAGTTCAAACTTTGCGTATATTTGCATGATGAATCACAAAAGCATTGATGCTTGGTTCGACTGGACTGGATATGTCATTACTAAATAATCTACAGTTTCCTGCTGTGTGAGAGGAAGGATTTCTCAAGTTAATTCATTTGTTTTTTCTCTTATCTAAGCACTTCCGCAGTTCAGACCCTCCCTGCACCCTGAAGCAGCGTGTGTCCCTGAGGTCATCAGTGGTGCAATCCGCAAACCACCGTAGCATTTGGACGTGGTCGTATTTTCTTTCGAGGACATAGACCAAGAGCTGTGGAGTGTTGCTGTGGGACTGAGCAGCGTTAAGAGATTAGATTTTCAGGGCTGTGTGCACCTGCCAGCACAGAGCACTGGACCGTGAGAGCCTGAGGCAGCCAAATGTTCTTTAATACAGATGTTCATGGGGGAGGGTGTGAGATACTGAGCCCTCCAAAGTGAGGGCCTGGGCAGGCAGGGGTCACAGGAACTCTCTGGAGGTGGTGGGAGGGGAATATTCCATTTCTTTTTTTTGCGGGGGGAGAAGGAGTCTTGCTCTGTTGCCCAGGCTGGAGTGCAGTAGCACGATCTCAGCTCACTGCAACCTCTGCCTCCCGGGTTCAAGTGATTCTCCTGCCTCAGCCTGCTGAGTAACTGGGATTACAGGCACCCACCACCACACCCAGCTGGTTTTTATATTTTTAGTAGAGACAGGGTTTCACCATGTTGGCCAGGGTGGTCTGAAACTCCTGACCTCAGGTGATCCTCCTGCCTCGGCCTGCCAAAGTGCTGGGATTACAGGCATGAGCCACCGCACCCTGCTGAATATCCCATTTCTTGATCTGTTTGACAGTTACCTCAGTGTATATATTTGTCAAAATTCCTCAAACTGTACACTTAAGTCTTTGTGCATTGTATTGCATGTAAATTATACTTCAATAAAGTATTGATAGCATAAAAAATAAAGACTACCAGTGCATACTTTTCTGTACGCAAATGAAAGGGGGTAACCACATATGATTCCATCACTTTAACACAACTGTTTCGTATATTCTTTCCTCATATGCCCACACACATGTACACAGACATACCACACACTTGCTTTCTTCTTTCTTTTTTAAAATCTGGCTATAATCTCACCATTTGTAGGATTTTTGTGTCCTCGACATTATATCTTAAATGTTTTCCTATGGATGTGGTCTTTATACTTGTGTAATGATTGCTTTCATTTTTTCACTCTGGTAAAAATATTACAGTCTGCAGTGTTACATATAAAGTTTTTATTACGTTCTTGTGATACCTTTTCAGATATAGAATGAGTAAAAGATTGTGGAGACTGTGAGATTTTTAGACTTAAGTAATTTGAAAGTAAAGAGAAAAAATATTATGCAGACTTTAATGACTGGAATCGTTAAGACGTGGGCTTTGGAGGTCAGAATGTGCTGGGTTCAAGTTCTGGCTTTGCATGCTCTTGGACAAGCTACTTCAGATCTAGTTCAATATCACCCTTAGAGTTGTTTTGAGGATTGGATGAGGTCACATAAAGTTTGTGGTACAGAATCGACCTGTAAGTGCTCAATAATCACAAGGTAAAAGATTGTGAAACTACTTTCTCAGAGGATGCCGCCTGCTTTACTCCCTGAGGTTATGCAGAAGGACTGATTTTCCAGCATAACCCCAGCATTGCGTTTTAGAATCTCAGTCATTGTATGGATGAAATGAGATATTCTATTGCTGTTTAAGTTTCATTAGTTGACGACTAGGAAGTTGGACATTTTCTAGTGTTCTTGATTTTAAAAATCTTTAAAATTCCTTCTAAACAATTCTGTCTTCTTTCGAAAGCGTTTAATTCATTATTTGTTTATGGAAAAGACAAAAGTCATTGTTTATTTTATTTTGAGATGGAGCCTCACTCTTGCCTAGGCTGGAGTGCAGTGGTGCGATCTCAGCTCACTGCAACCTCTGCCTCCCGGGTTCAAGTGATTCTCTTGCCTCAGCCTCCCGAGTAGCTGAGATTAGAGGTGCCTGCCACCGCACCCAGCTAATTTTCGTATTTTTAGTAGAGACGTGGTTTCAACATCTTGGCCAGGCTGGTCTTGAACTCCTGACCTCGTGATCTACCTGCCTTGGCCTCCCAAAGTGCTGGGATTACAGGTGTGAGCCACCACGACCGGCCGACAAAAGTCATTGTTATGGGGCAGGTTAAACATTGCTATAGCACAGGACTCAGTAAAGGAAGGAAATATGTTTGTGTTATTTCTGACCTGGCCAATAACACAGAGCAGTGAAATGCGTTATGCCCCATGGGCGGGCTTATTGTACCAGCAGTGGTGCGAGCTAGTTCAATATCACCCTTAGAGTTGTTTTGAGGATTAAATGAGGTCACATATATAAAATATGTGATATGGAATTGACCATGCCACATACTGACGTACCAGCCCAGCAACTGGTGCCTCTGAGCCTCTGGTCCAGAGTTTCCTCAGTGGTCAAATCTAGTTGCGGAGGTGGGAGGGTGGGGTGGGCGGGAGGAGGTTCATTTGCATGTTAGGGCCCTTTCCTTTCCTTTCATGGTGTAACTAATGCAACCAGTTAATCTGTGACATGCAAAGTTAGTGTCTAGCTCACGGCTGGTATCCTATTCATGTTATTAAGGTCAGAGTCCTGATACGCAGCGCCTGAGAGTGGCGATCCTGGTTCGTGGCTTGTTAGACGTTGTTGCAAACTCAGTTGGTGAGATCTAGTTTGATCGACTGGCAGACCTTCTTTCTTTCCGCTTGTTCTCTGGGCGAAGTAGTGATGTCACAGGGTCTGCCAAACTCAGACGGCTGTCCTTCTCTGCTCCAGACCATCCCTTTCCTCCCTTAACCTAGGTATTTGTTTAGCTAGTTCTTTTCTTTCCCCCTCAGATCATACTTGAATCTTTAAAATCCCAGTGTGACAGAAATCTCAGAACAGCAAGAGTGGGAGACTAAGGGTTTCGCTGTCCTTTATCCCTTACCAGCTGCTGCAGTCAGACAGCGTTGAGACATCATCAGCCCTGTTTCCCGCCCTCTGTTGTAAGGAGGTTGGCTCCCATCATTAGTGCAGGTCCTGCTCTCTCAGACTGGGAAGTGGGCAGCCCAGGGATATTGCTTGCTGCCTGCCATGGAATTCCCATGGGACGTGCCAGACTCTCATTTCCTCTCCCAATAGGCTGTAGGCTGTGTGTGGCCTTTGATACCATCTGTATTTCTGGAATTGTGGGCCCAGGGTAAAATAGAGTCACCCGTCTGTGTACTTATCAGGGATAGAAAAGAGACAAGTTTTTCCCTAGCGTAGTTCTGACTTTGCCCGCGATAGAAATTGCGTTGAAGTTGAATTATCACTTTGCTTTGCCTTATGTGGGCGACAGAGAGACAAGTTTCCCCCTAATCTGTGCACGCCAGAAATGGCAAAGAACAAGCAGGAAGCCTCCACAGACCTCTCTGTGAGGCCAGGGGAGATGTGTTACATGCACCAGGGCCTTGGTGGGTCACGGTTCTGCTCACCTGTTCCTGGGAGAAGGAAAAACCCTTTTACTGCTAAGAACACTGCGACTTCGAGTGTACTTGCCTGATCGCCCATCTAGAAGGTAGCAGAAAGGGCCTTTGCATGCAAGTCTGTCTGAATCTGAAGCAGGCCCTTTCCCATCGCAGCGGAGGTGTTCCTTCAGGACCAGAGACCTCCTGCGCTTCCTCCCCTACCTGACCTCTGCAGGAGTGGGAGGCCGGGCCTGCCAGCCGCACGGTGGTCTTTGTGTCTCTTTTGGTATAGGGTGCAAGTGTGCCTTGTTGGGCAGAACTGAGCATGCCCTATTCCAACAGGCCCACAGGTGTCAGGCAACCGAAGGCTGGGTGTATCTGCAGTCATCTCCACGCCGAGTCAGAGGCTGAGTCCGAGGAAGCCTCATGATCTGTTGCAGCTGGCCAGGCTGGGTCATGTGGCTCCTTTGCTAGGAAGACTTCAAGGGTAACCATGTCACTTCCTGGCTGGAGGCCAAGCACGCTCAGCAAAACCTGTGCTAAAAGCAAGCCAACTCATTGCTATTCTTAGAAAAACAAATCATGAATTTTAGTCCTATTCATTTGATAGCCCCAGGAAGCTGGTGAGAAAGGTCTCTGTCGGGGAATGGGGGAGTTGGGCAGACCTCAGATTCCCATGACACTAGTCAGCCTTTCAGGGTGGCAGGAGCCGTTGCAACTCTGGGCCAAGGGTCTGGGAACTATCACGTGTGGCTGAGGTTTGCTCTCCTAGAGTCAGGGGATCTGGGCTCTACAGTTCATTTGTTGTGTAACCACAGGCAAGTTCAGGATCTCTCTGGATTTCCATGTTGTCATTTGAGGAGGGTTGACTTAGCTAATTTCTGTTCCCCTTTCAGATCTCACATCTTTAAGATGTTTAATTTAAAGCACACCTCAAATATTGACGTATAAGAACAATAAATTACACCTTATGATTTTTGTTTTTGTCTGGGTTCATCATCTCTTAAATATGCTCGCTTGGCCGGGGGTGGTGGCTTGCGCCTCTAATTCTAATAGTTTGGGAGCCCGAGGCGGGAGGATTGCTTGAGCATAGGAATTCAAGGCTGCAGTGAGCTATGATTGTGCCACTACACTCTAGTCTGGGTGACAGAGCAAGATCCTGTATCTTAAAAAAAAAAATTTTTTTTAAATGCTCAGGTGTGAAAAAATAATAGCTCTATTTCTGCGTATGCCACTTTCCTAGACTGCTGGGAGACTGTACTCTGAAAAACTCTTTAATTACATAACTTCTGTTTCTGCTGAAATTCTCTGTTTTTGTCTGCTTGTATTTTACATTTTATTACAGAAAATTTGACATGTAGCAAAAGAATTACGTAAGAAACCCCTGTGGACCCATCAACTAGCTTCAACAATTATCCACATTTTGTCAATCATGTTTCATCCACCCCCAACTTCCACCCCACGCATACTTTTAGCGGAGGGGAGTGCTGGAGTGTTTTTAAGCAGATCTCAGACTTCATATCATTTCACCGTTAAATGCTTCCATTTGTGTTTCTAACAGAGAAGGCCCCCTTTTCTATAAAATATGACTACCATGCCACTATTGCACCCACTGAATTAACAGTGATGCAGGAGTTCTTTGAACTTTTAGTAAGTTCAGGGTGGAAGCGGTATTGGGACGAAGAAGCTGTGGTCTGGATTTATCCGTTTTACCCAAAACAATGGGGGAATTCACCAAAGGTGATCTTCGGGCTTCAGCTGGCACTTGGTCCACCCCTTACAAGACTTTCAGAAAGCAAATTTGGGAAAGTCCTGTCTGTTCAGAGCAAGGGATATAGCTGGCATTTTCTGAGCACCCTCTGTGTACATCTCCGTATACATGATCTCCTTTAAGGCTCTAGGAGGGCCTTCCCAAATGTTACCTTCTGATTGGTCAACACTGGAATATCATAATGTTACCATGACCCCACACTGAGTCAGTAGGAAATTCCCACCTAGCATCACAGCACAGGTTGTTTGGTTCATGCCTTAATCTAACCAGATGTTTAACTCCTGTAGAAACAATAACCAGAGTATTCATTTTTTATTGTTGTTTTGTTTTTTGTTTTTTTGTTTTGTTTTTTTGAGACAGGGTCTCCATCTGTTGCCCAGGCTGGAGTGCAATGGCACAATCATGGCTCACTGCAGCCTCAAACTCCTAGGCTCAAGAGATCCTCCTGCCTCAGCCTCCCAAGTAGTTGGGACCACAGGCATATACCACCACGCCTGGCTAATTTTTAAATTTTCTGTGGACACAAGATCTTTGTTGACCAGGCTGGTCTCGAACTTCTGGTCTCAAGCAGTCCTCCTGCCTCAGCCTCCCAAAGTACTGGAATGACAGGCATGAGCCACGGTACCCAGCCACCAGTGTATTATTTAAGATTCCCTGGGAAATAAATGAAGATAATATCTTAGGCAGAGAGGCATGAAAATGCCTTCCTCTCTTCAGCCCAGGTTGAAGGATTGCAGTCAGTCCTCCCCTCTCTCTCATCCCCTTTCCCAGATGGATATGAGGGCGAATCACAGGGCTTATAAGTCACTTGTTAGGAGGACCTTTGTAGATTTGTGCTTGAAAGGATTGGATTTTTGAGTTGAGAAACAGTATAACTTATTATTCAGTAAGGAGAATCTTTAAATAGCAAGTTGAAAAATGGCTTCTTTATATACATTTAGCAGTGAGAAGAGACCCCTTAGAGTATTCTGGAAGGGGGAAAAAAGGAATGGAGATAAGGGGTGGGGAAGGAAGTGAGGTAGGGAGGAAAATAAAGAACCCTCATGAATCCTAGATTGATTCTGCGAGCTGTTTTGAAAGGAGCTCTAGTAACTTACGCTGTTTTTGTTTAAAATGTCCTTCTGCAGACCCAAAGGTATAGGCAAATACCTGCCTTGGTAATGAGATCATCCAGCAGGTTTAATATGAAGCTACTGAAGCTTAAACTTCAGGATTCCTTCCTTGTATTGGTAGGGGCTCTAGAAATGTGTTCCATGTTAAGACTCATAAGCTCCAAAGCACACAAACCCAGCTACAGCCCTGAATCTCGGGAGTCAAGTTCTCAAGGGAATGATGTGCCAGAACCATCTCTTGATAAGTCCCAGATTTCCCTAGAAGCACAACTTGCCTTTGTTTCTTTTTAATTTCTTTTTGTAATTTGCACATCTTTAACCCACTTTGTATTTCATTTGTACAGATGAAATTCTGCAGCAGGAGGTCCGGCCCTTGATGGCAGTGGAGATAATAGAACAGCTTCACAGACAATTTGCCATTCTTTCAGGTAAGGGGCACATTCATTGGCATTTCCAGACTTTGATGGGGGGTCTTGGTGGGAGAGCTGAGCCTCTTGAACCTTGAGGAATATTATATCCAAGTCTCACTCACCCCTTAGACCCTACCCGGGACTAGAATAGACTGAGGCCTGTCCTGCTGGAAGAGGGGGTGATCTCATAGATATTATTTCTTTTGCTGTTGGATGTAATCTGATCTTTCCCAGAGGAGTACATTTCTTTGTGGTTGTAAATAACAGCTGAAAAGATTTTGAGGAAAGAAAAAGAGATCACTACCGACATCAGCTGCCACCATGATGTTCTTCCAATGTTCCTGTTGGATGTTCTTCAAGATTCAGCCTTAAGAAGGTCTTAGTTCTTTTTCTTTTTTTTAATTGTACTTTAGGTTCTGGGTTACATGTGCAGATCATGCAGGATTGTTGCATAGGTACATACATGGCAAGGTGGTTTGCCGCCTCCATCCCCTGATGACCTATATCTGGCATTTCTCCCCATGTTATCCCTCCCCACCCTCCCCACCCCCTGCTGTCCCTCCCCTATCCCCCACAACAGACTCCAGTGTGTGATGCTCCCCTCCCTGTGTGCATGTGTTCTCATTGTTCAACACCTGCCTATGAGTGAGAACGTGCGGTGTTTGGTTTTCTGTTCTTGTGTCAGTTTGCTGAGAATAATGGTTTCCAGATTCATCCATGTCCCTACAAAGGACATGAACTCATCGTTTTTTATGGCTGCGTAGTATTCCATGGTGTATATGTGCCACATTTTCCCTGTCCAGTCTATCATCGATGGGCATTTGGGTTGGTTCCAGGTCTTTGCTATTGTAAACAGTGCTGCAATGAACATATGTGTGCATGTATCTTTATAACAGAATGATTTATAATCCTTTGGGTATATACCTAATAATGGGATTGCTGGGTCAAATGGAATTTCTATTTCTAGATCCTTGAGGAATCGCCACACTGTCTTCTACAATGGTTGAACTAATTTAAATTCCCACCAACAGTGTAAAAGTGTTCGTATTTCTCCACATCCTCTCCAGCATCTGTTGTCTCCAGATTTTTGAATGATCGCTATTCTAACTGAAATCTGAAGGTCTTAGTTCTAAGGGTTCCCAAGTGTTGCTGAGGTTGCTTGTTCTTTGGGAGAATTGTCTTTTATTCTTAAGCTCATTTAAGGAGAGTTCCATCAAGCATTTGATGGGGAATAAAGAGAGGCCATTATGAATAAAAGTTGAGCCATTTTTTGAGCCTAGACACAACCCTGAAAAGCTGTCATGACTGGAATACTGCTCTTTCTTATTTGCTTAGTCAAGGGTGACATGACTTCAATTACTAAAACTAGTTAAATGAAGATAATATCTTAGGCAGAGAGTTTTAGAGTCTCTAAAACGTTTTAGACTCTTCCAAACTCTAAATTGTAGTTAGACCAAACTTAGAAAAATGAAGTAGTGACATGAGATGTCCTTAGTGTATGTCATGGAGGATTAAAGTGGCAGTGACTCTTTTCAACTTTTGCATCTGTTCTGAAAAGAACAGCAGAGCCTTAGTTACATCACAGAGAGAATATGTAGTTGGCGTGAATTTTATTCTACAAGATGAGACGTAAAAAAAGTCACATCTCTTTCTTTTCTCCAGATCACATTTAATCTGCTCCAAGCTCCTCATCCCACTGACTCGAAAGAGATGTGAACTCAGTTATTGCTGGGATACTTCTCCCCATCCCAGCATTGCCTCCTGTGTGGGCACATCCTACACAATCCAGGACGTTCTGGGGGGATTCTCTGGTCTTTCCTCCACATTAGTCGCTACTCACCTAGTCACTGAAAGCTCCATACATACACTTAAGCACGCTCTGAATGAAGAGACCCCCCCACCCAAACAGGCTTTGTGTGAGCAACAAGGCTGTTTATTCACCTGGGTGCAGGCGGGCTGAGTCAAAAGAGAGTCAGTGGAGGGTGGAGGGATAGGAGTTGGTTTTATAGGTTTGGGTGGGCAGTGGAAAGTTACAGAAGTTACAGTTCAGGGTGGTTTTCACAAGCTAGCGGGGTGTTGCCTGTGTGTGTGTGGGGGTGTCACAAGGTCCAAGGTCCAGTGTCACCAGGTTGGCTTATCAGTTGAGGCAGGAGTGGTTGAGGCAGGAGAAATGGCAGAATGTCACAAGGTTGGTTCATCAGGTACTGCAGGAACTAGCCATTCTTCTCCTTTTATGGTTTCCCTGTTACTTCAGACTTTCTGGCTCCTGGAGGCCATCTGGAGGTGTATGAGTGGGTCACAGGGGTTACCATGGTGCAATCAGTTCAAAGAACCTTGCATACAGGGTCCTCTTTTTTCCTCTTTCTGTCTGTATTGCCACTGCTTAGATCAGAGACTGGAACATAAAAGGTGCCCAGCACAAAAGTATCCAAGTGCTCGTGGTCTGTCCTGTGAGATCAGTGGTCTCGCTGCTCCACAGGTGGCTAGGTAGGCACCAGTGACCCTGGCGGGAGGACCTCACCAGCCTCCTGAAGGCACAGTCTCACAGCTCCCGTTGTGGGTCTAGGCTTGTGCAAGACAAAGGCAGAAATGGGGTCTGTCCTTGGGTTCCTGGAAACTGTCGCTGTGGCCCTACCACAAATGGCCCCAAGACCACCATGCGGCTCAAGGTCTGCAATGGATGATAGGGTGGGCTGGGGTCAGGGAGATTCCTACAGCCTTAGAATAAAGCTGTAAAGCCTCAGGACATGATTCTGGCATATATAATTACCAATGGCTCATCTCAGGAATCACTCTAGTGACTGATTGAGTAATACATTTATGATCCAAATGTATCTCCTTTGAGTGTTATTGAGGCATTTCTTTCTGTTTTTATGACTTAGAGGCAATATAGGAAAAACAGGAACTGGTACCAGACAACCCTAGATATGAATTTGGATTCTGCACTTACTAGTAACCTGAGCAGCTTACCTCCCTAAGCCCGTTTCCTCATCTGTATAATGAGGTTATTGTAATTTTTTTTTTTTTTGAGATGGAGTCTCACTCTGTCACCCAGGCTGATGTGCAATGGCAAGATCTCACTCACTGCAACCTCCGCCTCCCAGGTTCAAGTGATTCTCCTGCCTCAGCCTCCTGAGTAGCTGGGATTACAGGCGCCTGCCATCATGCCCAGCTAATTTTTGTGTTTTTGTAGAGACAAGTTTCACCATGTTGGCCAGGCTGGTCTTCATCTCCTGACCTCAGGTGATCCACCCGCCTTGACCTCCCAAAGTGCTGAGTTTATAGGTGTGAGCCACTGCTCCCAGCCAGTAATTTTGAGGATTAAATGACATAATATATGAAAAATGGTTAGTATTGCAACTGCTAAATAAGTGTTTCTCTTTTTTTCTGATGTCTTTTTATAGTTCTGTAAAAATGTTTATTTTGGAGTTTTATTACAAAAAATAGTTTTCAGTAAGATACAGTTGTCGTAAGTAACCAAAGTCATGCTCACAATAAATATGGAATATGATGCCACCATTGAGTCAGGAATAGAGAGTTGTCACTCCTTAACGTAGAACAGAGAACTGTGGAAACACACTGGACCGAGAAGACGCTTCTGCTTTTGGGAGGTACTTTGACCATAATAAAGATAACCCTTCGTTTCTGAGTTTCTTTTGTCATTTAAGTTTGTCTTCTTCTTTTTTTTCTGAGACAGGGTGTTGCTCTGTTGCCCAGGGTGGGGTGCAGTGGCACAGTCTCAGCTCACTGCAGCCTTGACTTACCAGGCTCTATTGATCCTCCTATCTCAGTCTTCTGAGTAGCTGAGACTACAGGTGGGCATTGGCACACACCACCATGCCTGGCTAATTTTTAAATTTTTTGTAGAGATGGGGTTTTGTCATGTTGCCCAGGCTGGTCTGGAACTCCTGGGCTCAAACAGTCCTTCCACCTCAGCCTCCCAAGGTGCTGGGATTACAGGCGTGAACCAGCGTGCCTGGCCCAAGTTTGCCTTTCTTATGAAGGAGACGGATTCGCTGTGATAGCGCTCACAACCTTCCAAGTCTGGAGGAATAGCAGCTGCTGGGGGTCTCTCTGAGTCAGCACTTTGTTTGGAATCGGAGGCCTGCTTTTCATCTTTAACCATCTCTTTTTTTTTCTGGCAGAAACAGCAAGCATCAGCAGTGAGGCTGCTGTGGGGGCCTGTGTAGTTGTTGCTGTGAAACGGGAATCTCTGTAATGAGGTCTTTTCCCATGGCTGTCGCAGCCTAAAAGCTGCAGCCTTAGCCCCAAGTCACAGCAGTTTCCTTTTCCTGATTCAGGCAAGGAAGGTAAAGATTTTCCCTACACAATTTTCTACCAATTTCACTGAACTCTGGAAGGAGCCAGAGGCCCTGTCAACCAGGAAGGCTGTGAAGGAGAGGATAGAGCCTTTTCCTCACTGCACCCTAGTTGCTTCGTCTGCCGAACTGTGCGTCAGTTCCCATGGCTGCTACAAGAGCAGGGGCTCGTTACGTGAAGCCTGACCGAGATCTGTGACCAGATGGTCTTCAGTCTTTGGGTGCGAAGCCTGTGAGCAGGGCCACCAGCAGCAATTGGATGTTGACCAGGGCTGGGGCCTCTGGTAGCCCTTGAGACGTTGACCACCACCTGTGGAAGTCTGGCCTGCAGACCCCGACTCAATGACAGATGAATCAATGTGCTCTTACGTTATTACAGTGATTCAAGTGGGCTAGGGATGGCCGTTGGCCGCTTTTAGAGGACAAAATGCAACCAATCCATCCAGCCTCCCTTTCCGTTGTTACATTTATTCAGATTCTACAACAGAGGTTCTGAGTTAGCACACTTGTGGATAATTAACATGACTACAAGAATGGCTTTACGACTGATAAAAGCTTTAGGTTCTGGGGGCCCAGAGTAAACACTATTAACAGGTAATTACCCTTTGATCTCCCCCTGAGAGGGCCACCCGGCACAAAATTTACATGAGTAAACAGAGAAGAGACAAAGGGATGTGGGGTAAACAGACTTAGACTGGGAAAGCCTCTCTGTCTCTTTGCTGTGCTAATGTAAATGAGGTGGCTGCCTGCAGCCTGCCTCAATAAAACCTTTTGGCCTTCCAAAAGGTTTGAGATGACAGTCTTTGACTTTCGCTAGTATTTTGCCAGCCACCCTGAGTGAATATCAAGAAGCTCTGACACTGGAATTCACCTGCGTGTTCACGGTGAACTTGGAATAGTTCTAAATTCAGGGCTTAGCTAGGAAATGAGAGTATGGGCACGTTCGTGTGGTGGAAACACTAGGCTGTGGACTCAAAACAGTTCTGGGTTCACATTCCGACACAACCAGTAGGTGGCTCCGAACCTCAGATTTTCATCTATACAAAGAGAAGTTAACAGCATGGTGCCGCCCTATAGGAGATCTTAGCCTATGAGACTTGTTTGTTTTTTAAATTGCATGACGAGGTCTGAAGATAGAAGCTCTTGGTATTGGATCAGTGGCTCAGTGACATGAAGGCTGACATTTTTATGATTCTCTTGATGTTTCCTTCTTATTTGTTAAACCTTGATTCCAAGGTGGCTGCCGCAATTCCAGACATCAGGTCAGAGTCCAAAGCAGGAAGAAGGAGAAGGAAAGCGCTGGCTTCTTCTCTTCCTTCTGTAGAAACTCTTGGCTGCCTTCTGTGTATGTCTCATTCCAGAATTATGTCACACAGCCACTTCCTGGCAGCAAGAGAATCTCAGAAGGCAAGCATTTAGCTTTCTAACTGCCACAGAGATGGTGGTCAGGGAAAAGGGGATTGGGAGTGAATTAGCCATTTATCAATGTTTGCCACAGCTCCTTTCCTTTAATGATAAGGAATTGTCCTTTTATATTTATCTTAATGGTTGTTTCCCACTTGGAATCATCGGATCTGAATCTCTCTGTATTACTTTCTCTCTCTCTTTTCTCTCTTTCTCTTTCTCTTGTGGCAGCTTAAATCCTTTTGAAAGTCATTGATGAAGAAATAAACTTCAATACTCTTAGGCTTGTGGAGTCCCCAGTCTCCTCTCATACACACCAGTGAAGCCCAGTGAAGCCCAGCTTTGGTGTTGGGAGGGGGCTCCCAGGGGTGGGTGGGAGGCTCCCACCTGAAACCATGGAGAATGTCAAACCAAGGAAGAGCTTGGAGCCCAGACTCCTAACTTACATGTGGAGCTGGTGACTTGAAACCTGGGAGGTGAGAACCAAGGAGAGGTATCTAGAGCAGGGCTGTTTCATAGAAATACAGCATGGCCACACATGTACTTTAATTTTTTTTTTTTTGAGACAGAGTTTCACTCTTGTCGCCCAGGCTGGAGTGCCATGGTGCGATCTTGGCTCACCACAACCTCCACCTCCTGAGTTCAAGCGATTCTCCTGCCTCAGCCTCCTGAGTAGCTGGGATTACAGGCATGGGCCACCATACCTGGCTGATTTTGTATTTTTAGTAGAGATGGGGTTTCTCCATGTTGGTCAGGCTGGTCTGAACTCGTGACCTCAGGTGATCCACCTGCCTCGTCCTCCCAAAGTGCTGGGTTGACAGGCATGAGCCACTGTGCCCGGCTTTAAAATTTTACAGTAACCATATTAAAAAGGTAAAAATAAAAAGATATAATTAATTTTAATAATATATTTTAAATTTACCCATATCTAAAATAGCATTTCAACATGTAATCAATATTTAAAATTATTGAGATTTTTACCTTTTTTACTCTAACCTTTTGAAATCTAGTTTGTATTTTATACTTACAGCATATTTCAATTTGGACTGGCTACATTTCATGTGCTTAATAGACACATGTGTCTAGTGGCTATTGGACTTGGTAGCGCAGGTGAGAGAGAAGGTTCTCAGTCATGTTTGACTGAATATCTCCTTTTTATAACAAATGATTTTTATTGCCCTCTGCCATCAGAACATGAAATTTATAGATACTATAACTTGTATCTGCAAGTGTGGGCTAAACGACTGCAACAAACAGACTCCAAAATATATAGAGCTCAAACTGGGACTGCCCAAGGGGTTCACACTGCCTGCTGCCCAGACAGAGCCAATTCCTCAAGACAGGGGAATTGCAACAGAGAAAGAGTGATTCACTCAGAGCCGGTTCTGTGGGAGACCAGAGGTTTATTACTACTCAAGTCAGTCTCCCCGAGCATTCAGGGAGCAGAGTTTTTAAGGATAACATGGCGGGTTAGGGGAAGCCAGTGAGCCAGGATCACTGATTGGTCAGAGATGAAATGATGGAGAGTGGGACTTTTCTTCTTCAGGTACTGCTGAGTCAGTTCTTGGGTGGGCGCTGCAAGATCGGATGAGCCGGTTTATTGATCTGGGTGGTGCAAGCTGATCCAGCAAGTGCAGGGTCTGTGAAATGTCTCAAGCACTGATCTTAGGAGCAGTTGAGGGAGGGTCAGAGTCTTGTAGCCTCCAGCTGCATGACTCCTAAACCATAAATTCTATGGTCAGAAATGGCTAATGTTAGTCCTACAAAGGCAATCTAGTCCCTAGGCAAGAAAGAGTTCTGCCTTGGGAAAGGGCTGTTACGTCTTTGTTTAAACTATAAACAGTTTCTCCCAAAGTTAGTTCACCCTACGCCCAGGAATGGACAAGGACAGCTTGGAGGTTAGAAGCAAGATGGGGTTGGTTAAGTTAGATCTCTTTCACTGTCTCAGTCATGATTTTGCAAAGGTGGTTTCAAAGCAAACCTAACAGAAATTAAGTTCTATATCTTTTAATAGTTCTGCGTGTATGATCCTGGTCAGCAGACAACTTTTCTCCATGTGGAGGTTCAGTTTGCGGCTCTTACTATTGTTACGCATGTTGCGGCATATGTGTCCAGGGAGCAGACAGGCTAAGAGAACGTGGAAGGAGCATAGTGCTTCTTAAAATTCCCAGCCCAGAGACTGCATACAGCACATTCCATTGACTTGAACTTGTCACAGTAATTTGAAAACACTTAACAGCAAGAGAAGCTGGAAAATGTAGTGTAGCTGTGTGCCCAGGAAGAGAAAACTTAGGTGAACAGCCACCCCTACCTATGCACATATTTTTTAAAAATGAAAAAATAGGCTAGGTACAGTGGCTTAAGCCTGTAATCCCAGCACTTTGGGAGGCTAAGGCAGGCGGATCATGAGGTCATGAGATCAGGACCATCCTGGCCAACATGGTGAAACCCTGTCTCTGCTAAAAATACAAAAATTAGCTGGGTGTGGTGGTGGGCACCTGTAATCCCAGCTTCTCAGGAGGTTCAGGCAGCAGAATCACTTGAACCTGTTGGGGGGGGCGGAGGTTGCAATCAGCTGAGATCAGGCCACTGCACTCCAGCCTGGCGACAGAGCGAGACTCCATCTCAAAAATTTTTTGTTTCAAATATAAGGAACTGTAATGTAAAGGAGAAATCAAAGGAAACTAATTGTAGTAAAGTAATGTATCTTCCAATAATATGTATTTCCACATGAATTTCTAGCTACATGAGAATAATGAAAGAGGTGCTTGCCCCTCAATTTGGAGTCACCGTGAATATGATGGGTGCCAGTGCTGGGGTGCGGTGGGGTGATGAGATACCTGCAGTGACTTTAATAAGACTTAACAATTTCTTTATGATTATTTGTAAAAACAGAGTTAAAGTCTAGGTTCAGAGCATTTTATTTTATTTACTTTTTTTTTGAGATGAAGTCTCACTCTTGTCCCCCAGGCTGGAGTGCAATGGCGTGATCTTGGCTCACTGCAACCTCTGTGTCCTGGGTTCAGGTGATTCTTCTGTCTCAGATGTGCCTGCCGCCACACCTGGATAATTTTCGTATTTTCAATAGAGGAGTTTCACTATGTTGACCAGGTTGGTCTTGAACTCCTGACTTCAGGTGATCTACCTGCCTCAGCCTCCCAAAGTGCTGGGATTACAGGCGTGAGCCACCAAGCGCGGCCCAGAGCATTTTAAATGGATTTTTCAGTTAAATTAAGCCTCTGGTAAGACATTTGGAAGTCCCGTAGCATATGGGGGAAATTCTTAGTTTTGTTATGTAGAATGGGTCATTTAGTATCCCAGGCCCTGAGATTCCCAAAGTGCCTTCCAGGTAATGGTTCTGCTATTTCCCCAGTTAAAACCTTGTGGGGAGGAGACAGGGAAAATAGGTACTGGGAGGCAAAGAGCAGCAGGAAGATGCTCTGCACCCTTCCGCATCACTGGTCTTTGCTATCTTCCTGTAGGATTTCCTGTATTCTCAATTCATATTTGTATGAAGCCTTTGTGCCAGCTATCACCAGGACCCTTTCAGCAATCACCTACGTACCCCAAGGACTTAATGCTTTCTGCACTAAAACTAGTTGTCTTTCACTTAATGAAAAAGTACAAAATCATACTAGGAGGAATAAAGTTTATTTTATTTAAGTTAGCATTTTACTTAGTACCAAATAATTGGGGTTTTTGTATTCCTTGAATGGGACTTCGGAATAATCATTCTTTCTTTCCGTTGCATTACCATGTTTCTTCAGAAGGTGGCACTAGATGCCATGTTGTGGGTTGCTTGGTAGTTGTTAAGTCCAGCTCTGTTTCTTGAAGCTTTTGCCTCTTAAGACTAATATTCAACAGTGGGTGGGCGTCCGCAGTTAACCTTAGGGCCTCTCTGCTGTTTAGTATTGGTAGTAACCAAGATAGAAGAAGACTTCAGTTTTTTTCATTTAGGTGGGGATAGTTTTAATATAGTCAACTATAAAAAGGTAGAATTGGCCGGGCACAGTGGCTCACGCCTGTAATCCCAACACTTTGGGAGGCTGAGGTGGACGAATCACTTAAGGTCAGGAGTTCAAGACCAGCCTGGCCAACATGGTGAAACCCTGTCTCTACTAAAAATACAAAAATTAGCCTGGTGTGGTGGTGTATGCCTGTCATACCAGCTACTCAGGAGGCTGAGGCAGGAGAATCGCTTGACCCAGGAGGCGGAAGTTGCAGTAAGCGGAGATTGCACCACTGTGCCCTAGCCTGGGAGACAGAGCGAGATTCCATCTCATAAAAAATAAGCCTGGGCACGATGGCTTACACCTGTAATCCCAGCACTTTGGGAGGCAAAAGGCGGGCAGATCACTTGAGGTCAGGAGTTTGAGACCAGCCTGGCCAAGACGGTGAAACTCCATCTCTACTAAAAATAAAAAAATTATCCTGGCATGGTGGCATGTGCCTATAATTCCAGCTACTCAGGAGGCTGCTTGAACCCAGGAGGCGGAGGTTGCAGTGAGCCGAGATCGCGCCGCTTTACTCAGCCTGGGCAACAGAGTGAGACTCTGCCTCAAAATAATAATAATAAAAGATAAAATTAAATGGCGTAATCACATTCTAATTAATATTTTAGGCTGTTTCAGTTCCTTGAAATGTCTTAACCGTTCCCTCAGCAGATGTTGATTACACAATTATTACAGTGTCATAATGCATCTAAATTTAGCTTTCTAAAAGACACAAATTATCTGAATTCACATTTCTCTGAAACTTCCCATGGTTGTGAAACTGCAGAGGAGAAGAATATTATTAGACAAAAGCTGTTAATATCCTCATCAGTCACTGTAATGAGGTAGCTCAATATACCTGTCTTGATAAACGTCTAATCTGTGGGTATCATTTTTGGAAATTTAGAGTAAACCTATAGGATGAATAAAGAGGGAGTCATACCTCCTGGGGAGGGATGACTGACCATCCAGACAAATCTCACATGGTTTCATCCCACAGCAATTGGTCTCTGAGCACCTGAGACCCATATTAACAACTCACAAGAGACTCCTGCAGAAAACCCACGGCGCTGACTTCTTTATATCATACACTTACGGTTGCGCAATAACACATTCGTTTTCCTGAAACAAATTTACAAGGCAAATCAGATTCTAAGCAGAAGATTCTTATCAGGCTTGGAGTCAGCACAAGAGAGCTGGCTGGCTGATCTTCCAGCGGTGTCATCAGATAGGCTGGCGACGCGAATTGGATTCTCAGGATGGGCTGGCCCTCTCCCGTGGGGATAGCAAACAGCATTGGCTGTACACTGCCCGCCTTTGCTTCTCCTCTTCTGCAGTTTCATCACACAGTCCTCACTAATCACACCCCACACTGATATATGTTTCTTAGATATGTTAAATGCATTCAGTCATTCATAGCTGGCCTTGTCTTGAGAGCCGTTATTCTTCAAGTGGTTTCTCTTCGAGGACTTAAGTTGGTAGGTGCCTGCAGCTGAAGTTCCTGTACCATTGGCTCAGGCGGAGTTTCCTAAACCCTCTCGATTCTCTGTGCCTTGGTAGCTCAGTCTTTTCATCATGGGCTCCCTAGGCCAAAAGCAATAACTAACGTTTCACACAACTTAACTTGAATCTATGTTCAAACAACTTAGTAGCTGTTTGAAAAAATAATACATATACATTAAAATATTATTTTTTCTCTCAATTTTGTTCGTAAATAACTACAACTATCTTAAATCTTGCAATCAGAGTAGATATCACCACCTTGATGTCTTGTTCCACGTTGATTTTCATACTGTCTTTGCTTTTTATTTCAGCAAACACCAAACCCCCAGCTTTATAAAGATGCAGCACCATCTACAAGAATATAACGCAATTTAATGTTGAAATCGGGAAATACTGGGGCTGGGCGTGGTGGCTCATGCCTGTAGTCCCAGCACTTTGGGAGGTCGAGGCGGGTGGGTCATCTAAGGTTGGGAATTCAAGACCAGCCTGGCCAACATGGTGAAAACCTGTGTTTACTAAAAATACAAAAATTAGCTGGGTGTGGTGGTGCATGCCTGTAATCCCACCTGCTTGGGAGGCTGAGGCAGGAGAATTGCTTGAACTTGGGAGGCAGAGGTTGCAGGGAGCTGAGGTTGGGTCACTGTTCTCTAGCCTGGGCAACAGAGTGAGATTCTGTCTCAAAAAAAAAAAAAGAAAGAAAGAAAGAAATTGGGAATTACATCAAGCCAGTAGTAGTTCATAATGGTGTCTGACAGATGTCAACTATCAGTATTTCCCTCAAAAATTTAAAATATTCACAGTACTCCCATGAGTTTACGGTGGTTCCCGGGGTACCTGTGACACAGTTTGGGGACTGTGGGGCTGGAACTTAGTCAAATGGCTACATGTCTGCCAGAGGACTGGGAAATAGTACCTACTGAATTTGGTGGCCTCTGCTCTGAATTAAATGTTACTTTTTATATTTTTACTTTCACAGGGATATCTTAAATTGCTATTTATGTATTCTTGAAGGGAAGCTGATGATTGCTTCCTTGTAATAATAGTTATTATAATCATGGTCACCATTTTCTGAGCAGTTTTGTATAATAAGCACTCTGCTAAGGTGCTTCTCATTTGTCCTATCACTTAATCCTCACATATATTTATTCCTATATAACACAGTGGTAGGAAATACATATATCTATATCTATCTATATATATAGATAGATAGATAGATAGATAGATAGATATATCAAAGAAACATATTAAGTATCTTGCCCAAAATCATATAGCAATCAAGTGGCAAAGCAGATTTGAAGCAGGCTGTCTGATTTTAGGGTTAACTCTCTGAACCACCATGCAGTATTACTTTTGACATTTACTGAATGCAGAAATGAAGAGCAATATTGCATGTTTGTGTTGGCATTATTTACTGTTCTGCCTATGCTAAGTAATTAAATCAGTATTACCGTTTACACAGTAACTCTCTTCAAAGAATTCAAAGATTGAATTCTTACAATGCCCCAGAGCCAGCATGAATGAGAAGAGAGACTTGCTCAAAATAACTAGATTGACTTCTCCCAAATTCTGGTCTGCAATAATATAGGTAGGAAAAGAGATGATCGATACGGTTTCATCCAACTTCCCTGCAGAGGTGAGACATGACAACATTTTGCTAACATCTTGACCACCTGTTTTTGTTGCAGGAGGCCGAGGGGAGGATGGCGCCCCCATCATCACATTCCCAGAGTTTTCAGGGTTCAAACACATCCCAGATGAAGACTTCCTGAATGTCATGACCTACCTGACCAGCATCCCCAGGTGAGCTGAGCAGCGTTTGCCGCCGCCTTAGGCAATGGCTGTATCCCACACTTCCCATGCAGCAGGGCTGGGTTGAGACATAGACTTCCATGCGCACAGTTTGTCCTGGTGTGTTTAATAACTCAACTGGCTTCTGTCACCCGTCAGTCACGAACAAGGAATATGGGAAGGGCCCGGAAAACAATGAAAAACAGTCTCCGTTTTGACTATGTCATGCACACAGGAGGGACAGAATAAACACTGTCGAGTGGATGGAAAACTGATGGAGCAGCTGTGCTGCCTTTGTTCCTTCGCTATTGCTTTATTTTTGTTGTTTATTTTTGAGATGGAGTCTTGCTCTGTTGCCCAGGCTGGAGTGCAGTGGCACGGTCTTGGCTCACTGCAACCTTCACCTCCTGGGTTCAAGCGATTTCCAGCTAATTTGTGTTTTTGTTTTTGTTTTTGTTTAGTAGAGATGGGGTTTCACCATGTTGACCTGGCTGGTCGCAAACTCCTGACCTCAAGTGATCTGCCTGTCCCGGCCTCCCAAAGTGTTAGGATTATGGTTGTGAGCCACCACGGCCAGCCTATAGGTTACTGCTTTAGCTAAAGGTTATTCTGGCTTCCTGGGTTGTGTTGTCTAGCACACATGACCCTTGTTTAAGGAGCCCCAATTGTGTCAGGAATCATTTATCTCTCCTAAATAAGAAAATTAGGGGCAGATTTTGTCATTGTCATTGTCAGATGGAGAAACTAAGTCACAGAGCAAGGACTTTACAAGGTCAGGGGAAAAAACTGCTGGTAGCCAAGCCCATGATAGATATGCTTTCTGGCATCTGCTCCTTCCACCCCTCCAGCCCCACCTCTTTATGCCGCTTGAGTCAGTACACACCCAGGTCGTTGAGGGGACAGACTGTGGGCAGAGTCCACACTGGTCACCACATTGCACAGACCGGGGCAAAGCGGGGTCCAAACCCCATCCTCAGGCAGTGCTGTGTCCACTCTCTAGCAGAGAAGACTTGGTTGGGAAGGGCTTTTCCTGCACGAGTTTGCGTTCCTGATGACCTCGCCCCCTCCTTGACTATGGTGTGCTTTAGAATGTACACAGTGGCCAGGCGTCTGGTATTTTGTTCGCTCTCCGTCTGCCTTATACAATTTAGAGGTAAACAGCAGCTTTGTGACTGGGAGGCCACCTGGAGTCTGATACCACATGTGGGATTAGGAAGTTGATTGCTTTAGCCAAACCCACTTGAAAAATATGTTTTTTCTTTTACACCTTTTTCTTTCATTCATCTTATTTCTTCAGAGAGGGCTTTGGATTTATTTTTAATGCATTTCTTCAAAATTAGGACTTAAGTATATTTCACCAATATCCCCCGCCCCCTTCCTGCCACCACCATATGACATGCACTAATGTGGCTTTGATAATGTGGAGACTCCTTTGCTGCTGTGAAGGAGAGAGCTCACCTGTCTCGTGGCTTTGCTCAGGTGTTTCTGTGCAGGACACCTCTGCCCTCTTCTAGGCCTGACTCCTACACGCTCATCAGCCCTCAGCTCTGACCTCACCTCTTCGATGAAACCTTCCATCACCCCAGTTCTTCTTTCAAAGAATCTTTTTTTAATTTCCACAGAACACTGAGCTTTGCCTTTGTCTATGGAAATTATTTCTGCCTCTCTCATTAGACTGTGAACTTCTTAAGAGGAGGGGCTGATGCTTTGCTTTTCTTCTCTTTCTTTTTAAAAATCTCCAGCCCTAGCACAGTGCCCAGCTCATGGTTGGTTTTCAAAATGGTGGAGTTTCCAGTTTTGGTAATGATTCCTTCCAAACAGTATTTGTTGTAGGGTGATGAAGGGGTTAAAATATGCTATTCTGTACTATGCAGCCATAAAAAAGAATGAATTCATGTCCTTTGCAGGGACATGGATGAAGCTGGAAGCCATCATCTTCAGCGAGCTAACACAGGAGCAGAAAACCAAACACCACATGTTCTCACTCATAAGTGGGAATCGAACCATGAGAACTCATGGACACAGGGAGGGGAGCATCACACACCAGGGCCTGTTAGTGGATGGGGGCAAGGGGAGGGAGAGCATTAGGACAAATACCTAATGCATGTGGGGCTTACAACTTAGGTGACGGGTTGATAGGTGCAGCAAACCACCGTGGCACATGTATACCTATGTAACCTGTATGTTCTGCACATGTATCCCAGAACTTAAAGTAAAATTTTAAAAAACGCCATTCTGGCATATTGACTATTTAAGTTAAAAGCACTTGAAACACAGCAGGTACAAGAAGATCACTTTGACCTTTGTGCTGTTTCTTAAGAGCAGAAGATGGAATTCCCATGTGAAAGACACTCTCGGTACTAGAAGGAAAGGTAACATCCTTATCTTCGATGAGAAGCTGAAATAGAATATTGTACAGACCTTGTTAGAAACTCTTTTAAGCTTCCCCACATAATTTAGTCACATTTTCATAGTTTGCTATTCTTTGTTCGATCCAATATATAAGTAACTGACTCTCACTGATTCTTTGGGTCTTCATTTTTTATGAGGGTTCTTGTGCCATGTACAACATTTATGAATACATTTCTTTGCTTTTCTCATGCCAATCTGTGTTTTGTCAATTGAACTCTTGGACCCAGCCAGGACCCTAAGACAGTAGAGGTGAAGGTTTCCCACTCCTACAGTGAGAAGGGGGCCCCTGACGGAGAGGGGTACCCCAGCTCTTCATTCTTGCCTTTATCAACCTGGGTTTTAAGAAGTGGAACTTGTACTCCCTCTTCGGCCCAGTTGCATTTCAGGAAAATGACCCCTCAGTTTAGCAACTTCTTCTGCGGGAGCAGAAGGGAAGTGGGTGAGCAGGGACACAGAGAATAGATGGAAGTGTCCCCTGTCCCCATTCTCCTTATATTTGCTTTAAGTTCAATGTCTAGTTTTACTTAATCCCCAGGGATACAGTCAAATGCTAAGTTAAATGGAGGATTTTCATCTTGCATTTGCAGCCTTTTCCAAATCACGCTGGAGACAGCTCCGGGAGCGCCCTCCGGACCGTGTGGTGAGAAGCAGGGAGGGTTAGCACCCCTGTCTCACAGGCGGAGGCGACGAGAGCAAACAGGGGCTACTGTTTTGGATTTCTTGGTTCTACTGTAGGCTCCTTGTACAATTGCTGGGGACCTAGGGAGTATTTTCCTTTCCTAGAATGCTGTTTGTCTTCTGGGAAAGAGCGGCTGTCTGGCCAGTCATTCCCCTTTCTTCTGGTTTTTGCTCACACTACTTGCTGCTCCTCCCCTTGTTCCTTTCCACAAAAAGTGGAGACAAAGGGTGAGAAGGCCTGAAGGGGAACTTGACCTGACCTTGATGTCTAATTTCCATTTCAGATTCCAAAGAACGAAACCACCCATGTTTGTTTTATGACTCCTGTTTATCACGATTTGCATCTTTTTGTATGTCACATGATTATCCGGGACCAGAGTCCTTCCCAGTTGCAAAATGTTTTTGTTGTTGTTGTTGTTGTTGTTGTTTTGAGACAGAATTTTGCCCTTGTTGCCCAGGCTGGAGTGCAATGGCGCAATCTCAGCTCACCGCAACCTCCGCCTCCTGGGTTCAAGCGATTCTCCTGCCTCAGCCTCCTGAGTAGCTGAGATTTCAGGCATGCACCATCATGCTCAGGTAATTTTATATTTTTAGTAGAGACAGGGTTTCTCCATGTTGGTCAGGTTGGTCTCCACTCCTGACCTCAGGTGATCCTCCTGTCTCAGCCTCCCAAAGTGCTGGGATTACAGGCGTGAGCCACTGCACCCAGCCCTGCAGAATGTTTTACAGACAGGTGGCAGAGGGCTCGTGGATGAAAGAAAAGAGAATTGTTACACTAGAATAGGAAAATGGCAGGATACTCGGGATAGGGAAAGTTATCTCTGTGCCTGAAATTAGTTAGGATCTCTCTCGTTGTGAGGGGGTTTGGCAGGTACAGAAAGGCTTCCCAGAGTAACTCATTCTTCAGCAGACCTCTCTGAAAGCCCAAGCATGTAGGACACTGTATACAATGCTGTAAGGGACTAAAAAACCTCAAGACAGTGTCTCAGACTGCAGGAAACTCATCACATGACTCTGTTATCAATGTTTTGTGAAATATGTAAATTGCCATAGGAGCTCAGAAGACAGAAAGTAACTTCGGACAGGAAAAAAAGGGAAAACTTCAGTAATAAAATTGTTACCAGGAAAAGGGGGTTTCAGTCCAGACCCTAAGAAAAGGTTCTTGGATCTTGTGTAGGAAAGAAGTCAAGGCGAGTCACAAAATACAGTGAAAGAAGCAAGCTTATTAGAAGCTACTCTGTTACAGAGTTGGGCACCCTCAGAAAGCAAGAAGAGGAATGTATCCTCTTTAAGTTTTTCTTTTCTTTTTTTGAGACGGAGTCTCGCACTGTCACCCAGGCTGGAGTGCAATGCCGAGATCTCGGCTCACTGCAACCTCCGCCCCCCAACCCAGATTCAATCGATTCTCCTGCCTCAGCCTCCCAAGTAGCTGAGATTACAGGCATCTGCCACCACTCCTGGCTAATTTTTTGTATTTTTAGTAGAGACGGAGTTTCACTATGTTGGCCAGGCTCGTCTCGAACTCCTGACGTCGTGATCTGCCCTCCTCAGCCTCCCAAAGTGCTGGGATTACAGGCATGAACCACTGCGCCTGGTTCTCTTTAAGTTTTTCTTATATAGGAGTCTTGTCTATATAAAGATTAAACTAAGCTGTGCCTATGTGCAGATGGTGGGACAGTGTGTAACTGGGTATCCCAGGTTCTTGGCCTCTCCTGCCCCAGAAATGGGGGAAGAGGCCCTGGAGGTGCGGTGGGCTTGTTCAAGTAAATATTGGACCCAAAGAGTTTTGCAGAAAGCAATTTATTAGGCAGAGGGAGAGAGAGAAGTAGAGAGAGAGAGAGCGAGCGAGCT
Organism: Cacajao melanocephalus; assembly: GCA_963573385.1. Classification (NCBI taxonomy): domain Eukaryota; kingdom Metazoa; phylum Chordata; class Mammalia; order Primates; family Pitheciidae; genus Cacajao; species Cacajao melanocephalus. Next base: position 26,072 of record CAUYLG010002941.1, read on the forward strand.
CCCAGGCTGTCGTGGGAGGGATCCGGAGTTGGAGTCCGCACAGGTGAGGGGCAGGGGGACTTTTAATATGGGAGTTACTCACGCCCCATTCAAGTTCTTGTCCCATGAGAGGAGTTCTTCAAACTTCCACTAGAGTGATTGATCTCTGACTTTGATATTCGATTGGCTGCCCAGCCCACAAGTGTGACAAAACTTATTATTCTATTGGTTTAAAGAAAACTATCCTTGACATTTTAGTGTGTGAGTACATCAAAGCATCACTACAATTTTTTGCAAATATATATTGTTAAGATATTGGGACACTTGGACTTTCTGTTGTTGTAGGAGTGTCCTTGCCGGTATCCTTAGACCGTTTTCTCAGCCATAAACATCCTATGACCATGGGTCATGGTTGGCAAGGAGTGTGCCTTGCTAGGCTCAAGATGGAGCTGAATTTAAAATAGTGTCACCCTCGTTCTCCTAGGCTCCTGCCTCCCAAACAAAATATCCTTAAGGATGGTACAGTTTCTACAGATAGATATAGAAGGGGGCATTCCAGAGAGAGAATAGGATAGTGTTGAAGAGCTTTGAACACAGCCCGCACCTGGATTGAAATCCCCGTCTTACGCTTTGCTCACTAGCTAGATGATTTGGGGCAAATGACCTGGCTTCTATTTCTATTCAATGCAGGGTCTGAAGTTTTCAACAGAGCATATTTGGGGAATTACAGAGCATCCAGGTTGGCCAGAACAGAGTGAGGCTGCGTTTCAGGCGGTCTCGCTCTGTTGCCCAGGCTGGAGTGCAGTGGCTCTTCATAGGCACGATCCCACTACGATCGGACAGAGTTTTGACCTGCTCTGTTTCCAACCTGGGCCGGTTCACCCCTCGTTAGGCAACCTAAAAGACTTTTCTATACTGACTCTGTTGAGGGACCTATTTAAGTTGGAAGAATTTTTCTACATTTTCTTCACGTACAGTGTGATGAATAGTCTTTGGAATTAGTTGTGTCTTCTTTTATGATAAGTGCCCTAAAATGCAGCCTGATATTTGTACTCCAGGAAGGAACAGGAGAACAGTGTTATTATTTGGCCTGTGAATTGTGATGAGACTTACTCCTTTGTATTAAAAGACTCAGTGGGATTATAACAACTACTCAGCTTTAGAAACCAGCCTCACCAGAGAACTGAGTGCAATCTGGGCCTCCTACTGTTATGAAGTGTGAAGGGAGAATAAATCTCGGGACCCCCAAATCATTAAGCCAAAGGGAAGTCAAGCTGGGAAGTGTGTCAGGCAAACCTGCCTCCCATTTTATTTCTTAATAAGGTAGGTACAGAGATTAAAAAACCATATACCTCTGTCACAATTTGCCCATGAAAGAATTCCTTGAGGACAAAAGACAGACAGAACTCGGAGTCATCCCTCTGCTCATATGAGACAAATGCCTGTATGACTGCTTCCTCTGCCCTATTGTTTCACAAAGCCAAACTGAGGGATAAGAGACTATTCCTCCACCCTCTTCTCACATGTAAATTGTGTATTGCATAAAAGGCGAATCAGAGTCCCCATGCGGTGGCTAACACCTGTAATCCAGCACTTTGGGAGGCCGAGGCAGGCAAATCACTTAAGGTCAGGAGTTTAAGACTAGCCTGGCCAACATGGTGAAACCCCATCTCTACTAAAAAAAAAAAAAAATACAAAAATTAGCCAGGCATGATGGCACCTGCTTGTAGTCCCAGCTACTTGGGAGGCTGAGGCAGGAGAATTGCTTGGACCCAGGAGGCGGAGGTTGCAGTGAGCTGAGATCACACCACTGCACCACAGCCTGGATGACACAGCGAGACTCTGTCTCAAAAAAAAAAGGCTAATCAGAGACCCAAAAGAATGCAACCTTTTGCCTCTTATCTACCTATGAACTGGAAGGCCTGCCCCCACCCCCAGCCTTCGTGTTGTCCTACCTTTCTGGAATGACTAAGGTACAGCGTACGTGTATGGATTGATGTCTCATATTTCCTTAAAATGTATAAAAGCAAGCTGTGCCTCGAGCACCTTGGGCACATGTTGTCGGGACCTCCTGAGGCTGTGTCATGGGTGTGACCTTACCCTTGGCAAAATAAACTTTCTAAATTGATGGAGATCTGTCTCATAGTTTTGGGTTCACAGAAGGCAATGGAAAATACTGTTTTCAAGTGTTTAAACAACACGAATGAGCAAAAGTGCTGCTTTGATGGAGTAGCTGGGTGGGGTATGATTTTCCCTGAACTCGCTCCCAAAGGGTCAGGGAGATGAATTCATCCGTCTGACTCGGAGGGATAGGAATCCAGCGTGCACAGCCATGTTGGCTGTTGTGTTACCCAAGGAGGGCAGATTTGCTTCAGAGCCCTCAGGGAGGGTGCTTGAGAGGCTAGATTTTGGGCACCCAACTGAAGCCTGAAATGAGAAGGTGCTCCATGGGTTTATTACAAATAAATGGTGGCACCGGCAGGTAAGTCTTACATGTCATGGGCATTTAAGTAAAGTGTACCAAAGGGCAGCAAACAAATTCAATATGCCAGGTTTCCGTTCTTCTCTATTTGAAAACTAAGGGTCTGATGTTACTTCTTCCCAGTGGAATGACCTCGTGTGTGTATGACAGCTTTTCTTTGTTCATTTGCCGAGTGATTGTTCTAGAACACCTCTACTATGTCCTGCCTTTGTGTCATCCATTCTGTTCTGTTCAGGTAGAAACCCACTTTCCATCTTTTGACATTTCAATTTCGATGACTTCAGAAACTCAAAACACAACCTTTGCTTGAATGTATGAGTGCTAATGATTGTAAATATCTGGAATTTGGTCTTAGCGGTATTGTTGATGCAAGATTTTTCTTCTTGGTCACTTGGAGAGCCGGAGACCCCGGGCCAGTGGTGCTCCGGGGTTGGCCATACTACTGAGCCCCAGCTCACTGGTGTTATAGCTTGTACCCACATCCGCCAGTTCCACATGACGGTGTGGAAAACCAATTAGGAAAGCGTAGGTATATGTAAAATAGGTGAAGGGTGGGGATCCATCACAGGAAAGTGGGACAAATGGGAAGACAAGTTCTCAATCCAGTCTGAGCATTTCACTTGTAGCTTGGCCTCCAGGCTTTACACTATCTTGGGCTTGGAGGTGGGGTTTCACCAGGGACCCGCCCCATCTGCCTAGGCATTTGGCTGCCACCTGCCACACTTATTGTCAATTATAAAGATGATAGCCACACACCATAACAACCAGCCTCCTCTCCTATTTATTGTGTGATATGGGTTGTTATGGTGATGGGGTAGTCTGAGGAACTGAGATGAAGTTAGAGACGTTAGTGGGTGAGGGATTAGCTATAAAGCTTGGGAATGTTGCCTTTGTAAAATCAAACTTTGGGCATAGACAACTGTTTGCCACGCCTTCCAACATTCATTACGCGATCAAGAAAGTTTTCCAACACTGTGAGCCAGAGAGGGCTTGACTTTTTACTATTTATTTACCATTGTCAACTAAAGCATGATGAGGTTCATACATTTGGAAAGGAGAGCTTTATTTCTCATAAAGAGTTCCAGCCTGCAGGGTGACCAGTCTGACAGGCTGGGAAACATAGCCTCCTGCCAGAAGCTGGAAGTGGACACTTCAAGAGAAGGGCCAGAGAGAACAGGAATTTATGCTGAGCAGGGTGGCTAAATATACATATTCAATAAGCTATAGGGGGATTCTGAATACTTGTAAAAGGAGAAATGTGCACATGCACAATTGAGCTTCTTGCCCCTTCATGGGTCCCGTGTACAAAAATGGCAGCATTAGCATGATCTGAGGGTGAAGTTTTTGGCCCTCTGATGTCAAAAAGGGAAGCAGAAGACACAAAAACCCTTACTGCACATTCTCCGTAGACTGGTCAGAACCACTCTGTGATCGGCGGCCTCTTACCAGGCAAAAAAGGATGGCAGTGTTGGGTGGTTGGTTAATATCGATGGTGGAGTCTTTTGAAAGGGCTGGTTTGGCCAGGCCCAGTGGCTCACGCCTGTAATCCCAGCACTTTGGGAGGCCAAGGCGGGCAGATCACCTGAGGTCAACAGTTGGAGACCAGCCTGGCCAACATGGTGAAACCCCATCTCTACTAAAAATAAAAAATTAGCTGGGTGTGGTGGCGTGCGCCTGTAGTCCCAGCTACTTGGGAGGCTTAGGCAGGAGAATTGCTTGAACCCGGGAAGTGAAGGTTGCAGTGAGCCGAGATCGTGCCCCTGCACTCCAACCTGGGCGACAGAGTGAGACTCTGTCTCCAGAAAAAAGGAGAAAGGGCTGGTTTCTGTGAAAGCCTTAAGGAAGAAAGCTTAATCGTGGTTAACGAAGGAGGGGTGAACAAGGCATATAAGACTCTTCATCACATCATGACCTAGAACTCAGTTTTCAAGGTTATTCTGGGGTTCCCTTGGCTAAGAAATGGTCCATTCAGTCAGTTGGGGGACTTAGAATTTTATTTTCAGTTTACTCTATTTATTAAGTGACCTTTTGCCATTTATTATTTACTATTCTAATGTGTCTTGAGAATATGGGGAAGGATTCTCGTACCATTGCCAGAATTAGTCCACACACTTGTTAAAGGAGTCTAGGCATTTGCACAAAGATCTTTCTGATTGAATACTCTTTATGAATTTCATGGGTTCATAAAGATTATCACCCTCATAGAGATGATAAACACGGCCTCAAATTTAGTCATGATGTACATTCTGTATTATCAATCAGAATAGTCCAGGTAAGAGGTCAGCAAACTTTTTCTGTAAAGAACGAAAGAGGGAAAATATTTTAGGCTTTTGTTTTGTTTTGCTTTGTTTTGTTTGAGACAGAGTCTTGCTCTGTCGACCAGGCTGGAGTGCAGTGGTGCGGTCTCAGCTCACTGCAACCTCTGCCTCCTGGGTTCAAGCAATTCTGGGTAGCTCCCGAGTAGCTGGGATTACAGGTGCATGCCACCATGCCTGGCTAATTTTTGTATTTTTAGTAGAGACGAGGTTTTACCATGTTGGCCAGGCTGGTCTCAATCTCCTGACCTCAAGTGATTTGCCTGCCTCGGCCTCCCAAATGCTGGGATTACAGGCGTGAGCCACCGCACCTGGCCTGCTTTAGGCTTTTGGAGCCATAGTATCTCTACCTCAATTACTGAACTCCGCTGTTGTGGCTCAAACGCAACCATAGACAAAACTTAAATGACTATGGCTGTGTTCCAGTTAAACTTTATTTACAAAGATGAGAGTGGGGTGGATTTGGCAGATGGACAGTGGTTTGTTGGCCTGTGGTCTAGATTAATGGTTCTCATATGTCAGCACATAATAGAATCACTTGGGGGACTTTCTAGGACACAAATTTATGGTCCCACCCTGAGATTTCTGATTCAGTAAGTCTAAGGGTTGGGCCAAATAGTTTGCATTTCAAACAAGTTCCCAAGAGATGCTGATGCTGCTGGTCTGGGGAACACACTTTGTGAACTGCTGGTCTATTGCAAGCTCATTTACAGAGGTGGATATTAGGACCATGAAGAAAGGACTTGTGTAAACTCACAAGCTGGTAAAGGAAAGATTTAGGGCTTGATTAGGATTTAGATTTTCTGGCCCCTGGCTCAGTGCTGTTCCACCACATCATGCTGTTTTCAAATGACGTAATGGTGGTTAGCTCCATGATACTAACTAGTATATTTGTGTCTGTATTTCTTGATTCATCAACTTTAGACAGTATATTGTGTTTCTTTACTGTGAAAAATGAGTTTTGCATATTACGATGCTTTCTTTCTCCTCCCTCACTAATTTTTGTTAGTTATATTTTTATTTTTAGATCACATACTGATCATCTAAATTGAAACAACGTACTTCTTTTTGGTGATGCAGCTACCTTAGATAGTATCTGTTGATTTTCTGCCACGTATTTCCATCTTTCTTTGTGCTCATCCTTCATGTTCTTCTATCTATATGATGTTGCGAAGATTTAAAATATATTTACATTTATTCTACAAGTAGATTTTTTTTTCTCTGACTATAGGTTGATTTTAAGTAAGAGAAATCAGGAGGCCGGGCACAGTGGCTTACACCTGTAAACCCTGCACTTTGGGAGGCCAAGGCCGGTAAATCACCTGAGGTCAGGAGTTTGAGACCAGCCTGGCCAACATGGTGAAACCCCGTCTCTACTAAAAATTCACACACACACACAAAAATAATAATGAGGTGTGGTGGCAGGTGCCCGTAATCCCCAGCTATCTGGGAGGCTGAGGCAGGGGTTGCAGTGAGCCCAGACTACACCATTGCATTCCAGCCTGGGCAACAAGTAAGAAGCTTTGTCTCAAAAAAAAAAAAAAAAAAAAAGAAAAAAAAAATCAGTAAAATGCATTTGTATGCATTCTGTGATATACATTATGTATACAGATTGGACCTCTCAAGTGGCAGATGTCATCCTATGTCATTAAACCTGTGTCACTGAAAGGAGGAAGCTACAAAAGGTAAAGTAAAATGGGTCCTCCTTTCTCACACCCCATCAGTTACTCAAATTCATGCCATAATTTAATTCGTTCAGATAGTGACTTTTTTATGTGCATTTTCACCGTTTCTAATTGCCCTTCTTTTTCCCCTATTTACAGAAGTGACATACATCTTTATTGCATTATTAGTATCTCACAGATTCTCTATTATAGAGTATGTAATGCATACACTTCCTTCTTGAAGATATTCTTTTGAGGCCCTCTGATCTGCTCTTATAATTCAGGGTTGTTGCTTGCTGTCTAGATTTGCTGCAAGCTGTCAGCCTGGGACTGTTTTTCATTGTGTCTCTGGGAAAGTCCCTCTATTTTGGATTTCATTTTCAGTGAAACTCTTAAAAATGATTTTTTCTTCCAAAAGCATGTATGACAAATACATCTTAACAGGACCTGGAACATTTGAAAATGGCTATATTTGTCCTCATACGTGATTAGTAGTTTGGCTGGGAATGGAATTTCTTATGCAAAAAACATTGATCCATTGATTTGTAGCATCTAGTGTTACTGATGTGCTAATCCTTCTCACAAAGGTCTGTCTCATTTCTTTATAGGTAAACTGTTTATCTCTCCTCACAGGACACTTTTAGGCTTTTTTCCTTATGTGTTCTAGGTTTGAAATTCCAAATCTTTTTCTTTCTTTCTCCTGAGCCTTCAAATCTGAAGGGTTAGAATTCTTAGGCTTAGAATTCTTTTTGCTGTTGTTTATTTCTTCCCTCCAACTCTGTTTTCTGTTTCTATTTTTCATCTCTTTATCACTTTACATTTTACTCATATATATGTACTAAAGTATCTGTTAATGTTTTTGTTTTTTTCTTCTATTGAGTTTTTGATTTTTATTTTTCTCTCAGTTTTTAGGAATTCTTCGTGTAATTGGTATATTAGCCCTTTATCTGTGATGTATATTGCATATATTTTTCTCTCACTTTTTAGTTTGTCCTTTGCATTTGCTTAGGATGTTATTTGTCATGAAAAATTTTTATGTCATTAAACGTACTGATTTTCTTTTATTGTATCTGAGTTTTGAGTCATTATTAGAAAGCTTTCCTAAATCTAGGTTATAGAGTAATTCATCCAGGCTTTCTTGTAGTAAAGTATGCTTTCTGTTTCCACAGTCAGCTCTGATGAGATTGTTTATTTTTGTGGCTGGTATGAGGTATAGAACCAAGTTTATCTTTCTCTAAATGGCTATTCGGTTATCTGAACACCATTAATTTTAAAAGTCCGTATTTGCCTGCGTGACTTGAGAATCAATTGGTGTGTTTGTCTATTTGTAAATGAGCAACAAATTTTTAATGATAGAGGATTTAGGTTGTTTAATATCTAGTGAGATTAATCACTTCTCCCCATCCCTTAAGCTTTACCTTCTTTTCTAGGGTTTTCCTAACTGTTCTTTCCTGTTTTCTGTCTGTTTGTCTAGCTTCATAAAAAAAGAAAAGAAAAGCTTGTTGATCTTGTCATTGGGACCGTGTTAAGTTTATAAATCAATGTAGGGAAAAGTGAAATTTTTTGTGTATTAAAATCATCCTATCAAGAAATGTCTATTTGTTCAAGTCCACTTTTGTGTCTTTCAGGAATGTTTACAATTTTTTTCTGGCATAGTTTTGTACTTTTATTGTTAAATTTTTGATCTCTTGTTGCCATTGTAAATGGGATCTATCCACTATTATATCCTTTAACCAGTAATTTTACTTTTTGTACTGCCTTTATTAAGTTTAGATATCAATGTTACACTTGCTTTATAAATAGTATTTTAAAGTCTTCTTTTATTTTTTAAAGCTCTGAAACAATTTTCGTGGCATTGAGACCATATATATATGGTCATTGATTTTGTAGAATTCCCCTCTGAAACCATTTGGGCCTTGATAACTTTCTCTTTACTTTAAATTGGTGGTGTTTAAGTTTTGTATTTCTGATGAGGTTATTTTAAGTAACCTCATTAAGTTAATTTAAGTAACCTGTATTTTACTTAAATTTAAGTAACCTGTATTTTCCTAGGAAATTACTTATTTATATCTAAGTTTTCAAATTTATTTGCATAGAGGAGTGCAAAGTTGTTTCTTAGGGATTTTTAATTTTTTTGTTTCATTTGCCATTCCTTATTTTGTGTACCCTTCCTCCTCTTCCCTTTTTTCTTCTCAAGTTAGCTAGTGGCTGATTTAAAATTATTTTGTTAGTTTTAAAAGTGGGACTTTGATTTACTAATTAGATCTATCGTTTTTCCATTCTTTATTCATTTCTGCCTTTATCATTAATATTGTCTTCCTTGTTCTTCCTTTTGGTTTGCTTCATTTTCTCTCATTTTTTGAGTTGATAATTTATTTTCATTCATTTATCTTGATGATTTAAATGTTTAAGTCTATGAATTTTCTCCCTTAACTGCTTTAAGCAAACCCATAAATTCTGATATGTAGTGTTTTCTTTGTCATTACATTTTAGAATTCGGAAATTTACATTTTCCCTTTACCAAAGAGTTATTAATAGTAAAGTTTTAAAATTTTCCAGTGTTTTCTTTACACTGTGATCAATTTCTGTGGATGGTCCATGTGTACTTTAGAAGATGGTGAATCCTCTTTATCAAAATGTGACGCTTAAGATGTAGTCATTGTATCTTCCTTATTGATTATGTTGCGTAGGTCTTTTATAACTTTGCTCTGTCTTGTACTGAAATAGTATATGAAAATCTCTTATTTAAAGTGTATTTCTGCGGCGTGGGAGCTGAGGTCCGAGTCGTGCGTGGGTCCTCGGCAGGGGGAGAAGCGCGGCTCCTGCCTCGGGGAAGTCCTGGCAAGGATGGGCCGGGGGGCCTGCGGGGCGGCGCCCGGGAGCGACTGAGGCCTGGCACCCGAGCCGGCCGCGCGTGGGCCCGAGCGGGGCTCCTCGGCGTGGACTGGGAGCCCCCGGGCACGGCTGGTTCCGGGCTAAGGCGCTCCGCAGACCTGACGATGGCGTCGGGTCGGGGATCCCAGGAACCGGCAGGGCTCCCGATGGTGAAATGGGGGGAGGACTGCGCCGGAGCCAGGAGCTGCCCCGCCTGAGCCAGGGCCGAGCCCGAGGCCTCCCGCTTGCGCTTCAGACAGTTCCGCTTCCAAGAGGCAGCTGGTCCCCGGGAAGCCCCCACGGCTCCAAGAGCTTTGCTGTGGGTGGCTTCGGCCTAAGAGGCGCACGAACGAGCAGACCCTGGAGCTGCGGGTGCTGGAGCAGTTCCCGACCCCCCGCCCCAGGAGACCGCAGCAGGGCGCAGGAGCTGCATCCGGAGGGCGGCGCGGAGGCGGTGACCCTGGCGGAGGATATGCAGAGACAGCGTGGGAGGCCGAGACAACAGAGTCTCACAGCCCCAGTCCGGAGGCCCCAAGCGTCCCGGTGGCACAAGGAGGAAAGCTGTGGGTTGCCACTGTCCAGAGCTGCGAGGGGGGCCCGAGCCCCCGAGGCCCAGCTACAGGAGGAATTTGAGAACCTGGAAGAAGGCGTTCGTCTGTGTCCCCTGAGAATACCCACCCTCAGCTGCTGCTTCCTGACCAGGCCCGAGGGGAGGTGCCCTGGAGTCCTGAGCTGGGAAGACCTCGTGAGCGGCCGCAAGGGGACTGGGTGGAAGGGAGCGGTCCTCGGCAGGAGCCTCAAGTGGCAGAGAAGTGGGGCGACCGAAGGAACTGCAGCCAAAGAACCTCCACGTATGTCCCTTGTGTGGCAGAAATTTCTCTGACAACTCGAACCTAATTAGGCACCAGAGAATCCGTGCAGCAGAAAGACTGTGTCTGGGTGTGGACTGCAGTGAAATCTTTGATGGGAGCCCATGTTTCCTGTCACTATGCAGAGCACACGTGGGAGAAGAGACCCTCAAGTGCCTCGAATGTGGGAAGTGCTTCAGTCAGAACACCCATCTGACTCGCCACCAGCGCACCCACACGGGCCAGAAGCCCTGTCAGTTACAACATATGCAGAATATGTTTCTCCTGCAACTCCAACCTCCACGGGCACCGGAGAACGCACACGGGGGAGAAGCCCTACAGGTGCCCCGAGTGTGGGGAGATCTTTGTTCAATGGTCCAGCCTCCTTCGGCACCAGATAATTAACACTGGAGAGCGACCTTATAAGTGTTGCCAGTGTGGGAAAAGTTTCTCTCGGAGTTCACAGCTCATCATTCACGAGAGAACTCATGAGAGAAAGAGACTTTACCCCTTCACTGAGTGTGGGGAAGCCGTGAGTGACAGCACCCCCTTTCTTACAAACCACAGAGCCCACAAGGCGGAGAAGAAGCTCTTTGAATGTTTGACTTGTGGGAAAAGTTTCCAGGAGGGCATGCACCTCACCAGACATTAGAGAACACACACGAGAGAAACCATGCAAATGTACCCTTTGTGGGGAAAACTTCTCTCATAGATCCAACTTAATCAGGCACCAGAGAATACAGATGGGAGAAAACCCCTATACTTGTCATGAATGTGGAGACAGTTTTTCCCACAGCTCCAATCAGTTTCTCCACCTGAGAATGCATACAGGAGACAGACCCTATGAAAGTTCTGAATGTGGAGAAAGCTGCTCTCAGAGTTCCTATCTTATAAGCCATCAGAGAACTCACATGGGTTAATAGAAGTGGAGTTTCTCTTTGCCCCAGGTGAGGTGGCATATTCAGAGGAGCCTGTTGGCAAGAGCTGGTATTCCCTGCCCAGCTGACCAAATGACCCCTGCATTCTTCAGGTAATGGGGACTCATTGTGAGGGAGGTGCAGAGGCAGCAGAGGATTGGCATAAAACTGAAAAGGAGCTCTGTCTGTATGAGAAAGGGTGGGAAGTCTCTGAGGTGACCTCAGGGTGGGGTCCTCTAAATGCACTCTGCCCCAGGGTGCTCCTACCCTCTTGATGTTTTTAGCCAATGTGTGATTTGAGTACCTGACTGTCCAGTTTAACAACTCTGGGAATTCATGTGATGTTTTTGACACTTCTTCCTCACTTGGGACGTTCAGCAGAAGCATTTGGGGTTCTGGGGCACCTGAGACCAGGCCAAGTCCCCTGGGGAATCAGCTGAAGGTCAACAAAAGACTGATTGTGCATTGCAGCTGTCCTGAAGGCCCCAGTTGGGAAGTCATGGGCAATCTGGATCAAGCCACCATGTGCCCCACGATGTTCTAACAGGAGTATCCTTGGCAGATCACACGTGTAAATGTGACCTCAGACATAAAGGAACCAGGGACCCAAGGGCAATAATAAGGTGGAATTTGCAGGTCAGCCCAATTCCAATAATAAGGTGGAATTGGCAGAGGAAGTGAGGGTCTGATTACCCTTTGTGGAGAAGGAGATTCCCCCGACCTGTGTTAGAAAAATAAACAGCTCTGGAGTCTTGTTCCTTACTCCAGAGGAACAAGAGGGTTCCAAAAAAGAGGGAAACTGAAAATGTGGATCCTAGGGGGAAATTAGGGATTGTGTATTTACCTGTTGAAAGTATGTTTGGATGGGAATAAATATCTTCAGGAAACATAAAAAAAAAAAAAAAAGTAAAGTGTATTTCTTTCTATCTGCTATTGAGACAGTCGTGCCCTGTCTCCCAGGCTGGAGTGCAGTGGTGCGATCATGGCTCACTATAGCCTTGACCTTCCCAAGCTCAAGTGATTCATCACCTGAGCCTCCCGAGTAGCTGGGTCTATAGACAAGTACCACCATGCCTAGCTAATTATTTACATTTTTGGAGAGATGGGGTCTTCCTATGTTGCCCAGGCTGGTCTCAAACACCTGGGCTTAAGCAATCCTCCAGTCTCAGCGTCCCAAAAAGTGGGGATTATAGATGCAAGCCATCACACCCAGCCCATTTCCTTTGTAGGAATTGGTTTATTTCACAGGACTTTGGTATAGTAGGGAAATTAATAATTTCTGCTCTGGATCTTCCTCTTGTAGACTGCATATACAATCTACAATTCAATCTGTGATTTTTTAACTTTATGATGGTACCCATACAGCCATTCTGTTTTCCGCTGTCGGTACAGTGTTTAATAAATTACATGAGATATTCAATACTTTATTATAAAATAAGCTTTTGTGTTAGATGATTTTGCTCAACTGTAGGCTGATGTAAGTGTTCTTAACACATTTAAGGTAGGCTAGGGTAAGTTATGATGTTCAGTAGGTTAGGTGTATTAAATGCATCTTTGACTTAGGATATTTTCAACTAAAGATGATTTTGTCAAGATGTAACCCCATCGTTAAGTCAAGGAGCATCTGTAGTTGGTTCTTTCTCTGTGAGTTAAATTGAAAATCTTTTTCTTAGAAAAAGTGAATTAAGCCCATTCATGTATATTGATATGACCGATATGTTGGGTGTCAATTTTGTCATTATTTTGTGTTATAACTGCTAGATGGATTATATTTACTATGTTTTTATACATATCTTTTCTTTGCTCGTCTTTATTTTTAACTTCTTTTGGTATTTAAGAAGATTTGGAATTTTGTCCTTGTATTTATACCTTTTAAAAATGTTCTTGGTCTCTATTTTAAATTGTAATCTTTTGCTGTCTAGTTTGTCAGTTTTTAATAATATTCTCTGACTCGCGCCTATTGCCTATACATGAATCAATGAGCTTATTCTTTTCTCTTCTCCCATCCTTCCTTCTTCCATTTTTAAACTTGAATTATTTGTATATATTTTTATTCTACCCTGTTTGATATTAGACTACCATTAAATATATTAAATATATCCTTTTGCTGAAGCTCCCTCAAGTTATCTTTTGATTGGATGAAGATCAACCTCTACTAGATTCTTCAAGAAGGGCTTATAGCTACAACATTTTCTGAATTTTTGCATGTTTATAACTGTTTTTCTATTGCCTCAGTACTTGAAGGTGAGCTTATCTTGCTATACAATTCTTGGTTCACAGTTTTTGCTCACGAGTTGTCCTGGAATGCTATTACATTCTTGCCATGAATTGTATGTTGCCTTTGAGAAGTGTGATTGCTGCCTGATTCTCTTATCCTGTTAAATTGTTTCATTTTTGCCTGAAGGTGTTAAGAATTTTTATTTTATCTTTAAAGCCAAACAGTTTACTAAAATATGTGTCACCGTTTATTGGTTCATGTAGATTTTTCCAGGTTCCTGCTGGGCCCTTTCAGGTATATGTAGATTCTTTTTTTTTTTTTGAAAATTTCTTAGATTATATTACTTATATTTAAAATATTATTTCTGTTTATTTTTAGTTGTTATAGAGACTCCAATTATAAGCATATTGGTTCTCTTCTGTTAGGCTTCCATTTCATCCACTTTCTTTCTGACACTTTTCACTTAAAATTTTGTTTTTTTCATTTTCATTCTCTTGTTTTGTTGATGTTGTTCATTGCCTCTTATTAAATATTTTGTTCAAATAGGATATCCCTTGGGTATCTTGTAATCTAGACTCCTTTTCTCATATGAGGTTGTCATTTCCTTTTATTTTCTGTCTTCAGTTAACTCTGATTTCATTTCCTCCCTTTTTAAATATTAAGAAGTTTACTTCTGTTCTTGTTTTTTGAGTTTCTTATTTAAAGTGCCAGCCACTCCTACTACTTCCAAATGTTTGTTTGAAGACATGTAATTCAATTTGGAAAGCTATGGGTTTTTTTTTCTGCTTAATGACTAATTTTTTGGAGCAATTTCATTATCTAAAAAGATTATTTAAAGATATGTTTTATTTCTAGAGCAATTTTCAGCAAAATTGAATGGAAAGTACAGAGAGTTCCCATATACCCCTGACCCACATGCATGTGCAATCTTCCTCACCATCAGCGTTCTCCACCAGAGCAGTACCTTTGTCACAGTCTGTGAAGCTGCACTGACACACCATTGTCACCCAAAGTCCATCATTTACATATGGTTCACTCTTGGTGTAATACATGCTATGAGTTTTGACAAATGTGCAATGACATGTATCTACCATTGTAGTAACATACAGAATAGTTTTGTCCTGAAAATCCTCTGTGCCCCAGCTATTCATCTCCCCCATCCCAGACCCTAGCAATCACTGCTCCTTTTACTGTTTCCATAGTTTTGCCTTTTCCAGAATGTCATGCAGTTGGACTTATGCAATATGTAGACTTTTCAGATTGGCATCTTTCACCTAGTAATGTATATTTAAGTTTTTCCATGTCTTCTCATGGCTTAAAGCTCATTTCTTTTTAGCGCTAAATAATATTCCAGTGTCTGGCTATGTCAAAGTCTGTTTTTTGATTCATCTGCATCATGGTTATTTTCAGGCTTTGGCAATTATGAATAAAGCTTTTATAAACATCTGTGTGCAGGTTTTTTTGTAGATACACATTTCTGGCTCGTTTGGGTAAATACTAAAGAGCAAAATTAATGGATCCTATGGTAAGAGTAGTAAGAAACTGCCCAACTGTCTTCTAAAGTAACCATGCCATTTTGCATCCCTACCAGAAGTGAATAAGAGTTCCTGTTGCTCTTTGCCAGCATTTTGGTATATTGTCAATGTTTAGGATTTTAATCATTCTAATAAATATACAGTAGTATCTCATTGTTTTAATTTGCAATTCCCCAGTGACATACGATGTTGAACATCTTTTCACATATTTATTTGTCATCTCTAAATCTTCCTTAGTGAAGTGTCTGTTCAGGTCTTTTGCTTTATTATTATTATTATTTTTTTTTTTGAGATGGAGTCTCACTCTGTAGCCCAGGTTGGAGTGCAGTGGCACAATCTCGGCTCACTGCAACCTCTACCTCCCAGGTTCAGGCAATTCTCCTGCCTCAGCCTCCAGAGTAGTACAGGCATGTCACCACCACACCTGGCTAGTTTTTGTATTTTCAGTAGAGACGGGGTTTCACCATGTTGGCCAGGCTGGTCTTGAACTCCTGACCTCAAGTGATTCGTCCACCTCAGCCTCCCAAAGTGCTGGGATTACAGGTGTGAGCCACTACGCCCAGCCTTTTGCCTGTTTTTAAATTGGGTTGTTCATTTCCTTATTGCTGAGTTTTAACAGTTCTTTGTATATTTTCATAACATTCTTTGTAAGATATAAAGAAGATAAAAAGATATAAGATATAAAGAAATGTTTCTTCTCATTCTATTGAAAGTAAACATTTTTTATTCTTATTTTCTTTTTTCCTCCTTATAGTAGTTTTATGTAAATAGCTACTGCTTGCATCTTGCATTTGATTGACAGGGTTGGTGGTTTGAGGTGGTTTACAAGATTTCTAGTTGAAGAATGTCATCTTCTGTTAGTGTATCTAAAAGTAGTTTGTTTGGTAGATGGCCTTAAAAATTTTTTTTTCAGAGGTTAAGGGAAGGGGTTTGTATCCTTGTCTTTTTGTCTTTTTTTTCATCTTGTAAGATTCTAAATCTTACCTATTACTGATTTTTGCCTTTACTACACAGGTACTGTCTCTCATTTCCTTTCATTTTCTCTGCCAGAAACTATGCCTTTCTAAGACTGCCTGTTTGATTCCTTCTCTAGTCAGTGCCCTGACGCTCCAGAACTCTTGTTCAGTACAGATTATCTCTTCTCCAAAGTTCCTGAGACAAGAAGTATTTCGGATTTTTTTCAGATTTTGGAATATTTGGGTATACCTAGTGAGATATCTTGGAGATGGGACCAAAGTCTAAGCACAAAATTGCCTAATATGCCACAAACATATATCCTGAGGTAATTTTATACACTATTTTAAATAATTTTGCACATGAAACAGTGTGTATACATGGATCCATCAGAAAGCAAAGATGTCACTGTCTCACCACCCACGTTGTCAGTCTGTGGTTGTTTGACATCACTATTGTTCCTGAATCTGAACTTATATGCTACTGATAAACAACTAGTATCTTATACTTATTCACACTTAAGTATTTACTAGTAAATAATAAGAGGTACCATTATTATAGCAAAAACAGTGTGTTCAGGGTAACTGTGTAATCCATTCTCACACTGCTATAAAGCATTGCTGAGACTGGGTAATTTATGAAGAGGCTTAATTGACTCACATTTCCACAGGCTGTACGGGAAGCATGGCTGGGCGGCCTCAGGAAACTTACAATCATGGCGGAAGGGGAAGGGGAAGCAAGCATGTCTTACATGGTGGCAGGAGAGAGAGAGAGAGTGATGGGGGAGGCGCTACACACTTTTTTTTTTTTAATTTTTTTATTTTTGAAAGAAAGATAAAGAGAGGAAAGAAAGTGAGAGTGAAAGAAATAAAAAAAAGAATGTAAGAGAGAAAGAGGAAGAGAAAGAGGGAGAGAGAATGAGATTCTTGTTCTATTGCCCAGGCTAGAATGCAGTCTTAAAATGGGTATTAAAAACCTCTTTTTTGCCAATAATTGTGCTTAACAATGGAGACAGGAAGGAATAAGGGATGAAAATAACAAACAAGCAGCCAACCAATGTTTTATTTAAACCTGTAAAATGCTATGCAATTGCTAAGAAGTGATGTACTTCCAATTATGTGGTCACTTTTAAAATACGTGTAATGTGATACTGAGAAAAATGTATGTTTTGTGGATTTGGGGTGGAGAGTTCTGTAAATATTTGTTTACTTGTTCCAGGTCTGTGTTCAAGTCCTGGATATCCTTGTTAATTTTCTATCTCGTTGATCTAATATTGACAGTATCATGTTAAAGTCTCCCACTATTATTGTGTGGGAGTCTAAGTCTCTTTGTAAGTCGTTAAGAACCTGCCTTATGTATCTGGGTGTTCCTGTATTGGGTGCGTATATATTTAGGATCGTTAGCTCTTCTTGTTGCATTGATCCTTTCACCACCATGTAATGTCCCTCTTTGTTTCTTATGGCCTTTGTTGCTTTAAAGTCTGTTTTATCAGAGACAAAAATTGCAGCTTCTGTATTGTTTTTTTTTTTCCCCTCTCCATTTGGTTGGTATGTCTTCCTCCATC